>PVJD01004432.1:0-136899 GCA_004026545.1 Mormoops blainvillei | reverse complement strand
AGTTTTAGATTACGTTACACTTTTGATGAGAAAACAATTTCACTTTTTTCTTATTCACAATAGAATGTAATTATTTTCTATTATTTTGTATTGAAGTGTTTGAAAGTATGTTTATGTTTTCTAATGTCTAAAAATAAATGGTGTTGGCCTTAACCCCTGTCTACTTGATGACATTTTGGAGAAGCTGCAAGCAAATGAATATGGACAAATACATCGTTAAATTGCTTAAAATTTTCACCTGGAAATATGGAGAATTTGGTATATTTAATACTTTTGCACATTGCAATGTTCCTGCTAATTACAAATGCTTGGATATTACTGGATAAGTAGTTTGAGGATCTTCTGGAGAATCAGCATGATTCTTCTAAAGAAATAAATGTCCAGATCCTTATTAAAAGCAGCCTTTAGTGTTTCTAATCTATGACTGTGAAAACAGAACAAAAAGTTTAATATTTCTTTCTTTATTTACTAATTGAGCCATTAAATTTTTTAAAATTCTTAAGTTCTCATTCTATTCTCAAACACAAGTCTTCTGTTTCTACCTTATAATTATGTTCATATTATATATTCATTATAGATATTTTTAAATGTAAAGAAGTATAAAGAATAAAAGTCACCTGTACAAAACTACTAACGCTTTGCTATTTTTTTTCAGTGTTATTCCTTTATAAGATAAATGTACATTTTTAATTCTGTTCTTTTCAAAAAAATTTATTGAACTTACTGGGGTGGCATTGGTTAACAAATTTATATAGGTTTCAAGTGTACAGTTCTATAATACGTCATCTGTAAATTGTAATGTGTTCACCACCCAAAGTCAGTTCTCCGTCTGTCACCACTTATCCCCCCTTTACCAACTTCTACTTGCTCCCTCTCCTTCCCTCGGATAATCACCATATTGTTGTCTGTGTCTATGAGTTTTTTTTCCTTAATCCCTTTACTTATTTCACCTGGCCTCCAGCCTCCCTTCCCTCTGACAGCTGTCAGTCTGTTCTCTATGAGTTTGTTTCTATTTCCTTTTTGTCCATTAGACTCCACATGTAAGTGAGATCATGTATTTGTCTTTCTCTGACTGGCTTATTTCGCTTAGCATAATGCTCTCCAGGTCCCTTCATGCTGTTACAAAGGGGTAAGATTTCCTTCCTTTTTTTTATGGCCGAGTAGTATTCCCTTGTGTAAATGTACCACAGCCTTTTTATCCACTCATCTACTGATGGGCACTTGGGCTGCTTCCAAATCTTGGCTATTATAAATAATGCTGCAATGAACATAGAGGTCCATTTATTCTTTTGAATTAGTGTTTCAGGTTTCTTTGGATAAACTCCAAGAAGTGGAATCACTGGGTCATAAGGCATTTCCATTTTTAATTCTTTGAAGTATCTACGTACTGCTTTCCACAGTGGCTGCACCAGTCTGTATTCCGACCAACAGTTCACGAGGGGTTCCTTTTTCCACATCCTTGCCAACACTTGTTTGTTGCCTTATTGATGGTAGCCATTCTGACAAGTGGGAGGTGATACCTAATTGTGGTTTTAATTTGCATTTTGTGATGATTAGTGATGTTGAGCCTCTTTTCATATGTCTATTGGCCGTCTGTTATGTACTCTTTGGAGAAATGTCTACTCAGTTCCTTTGCCCATTAAAATTTTTTAAAATTGATTTTAGAGAGGGAGAGAGAGGAGGTGGGAGTGGGGAAGAGAGAGAGAAAGAGGGGAGAGAAAGAGAAACATCAATTTGTTGTTCCGTTTATTTATGCATTCATTGGTTGCTTCTTGTGTGTGCCCTGACTGGGAATCGAACCAGCAACCTTGGTGGGTTGGTATGACGCTCTAACCAACTGAGCTACCTGGCCAGGGTCTTTGCCCATATTTTAATTGGATTCTTGGGGTACTTTTGGTGTTGAGTTTTGTAAGTCTTTTTATAAATTTTGGATTTTAACTCCCTGTCAGATGTAACTTTGGCAAGTATGTTTTCCCATTCAGTGGATTGTCTTTTCATTTTGTTGATGGTTTCCTTTGCCATGCAACAACTTTTTAGTTTAATGTAGTCCCATTTGTTAATTTTTTTCTTTTGTTTCTCTTGCCTGAGGCAATATGTCAGAAAAAAATATTGCTATGAGGAATGTCCGAGATTTTACTGCCTGTGTTTTCTTGTAGGATTTTTATGGTTTCGAGTCTTACATTTAAGTTTAACCCGTTTTGAGTTTATTCTTGTGTGTAGTATAAGAAGGTGGTCTAGTTTGTTTGGCATGTATCTATCCAATTTTCCAAACAGCATTTATTGAATAGAGTATCTTTACCCCATTGTATTTTTTTGCCTCCTTTGTCAAATATCAGTATTTGACCATAAAGGCATGGGTTTATTTCTGGACTCTATTCTGTTCCATACAATGGAAACTTTTGATCTATTTTCTCTTGATAGTATAATCTAAACCATTCTTATTACTGAGAGTATAAATTTTACATAGTATTTACACATTAAAAAGTTTCTTTAAATTGAGATGAATATAATTTACAACTGTTTCTTTAATACTCTGGTTTTTGCTCATTTTTACTAGAGTATTACTAAAGCTGTGATCAGGGCATTGTAATACACATATCTAAAATAGTTAACCCAGATCAAGTGAACGTTACATGCCATTTTTAATTCATTTTGATCTTTGAAAGAAACACACAACTAAAGACATTAGTTGTGAATTAATAGTATTAACTTTTTTCCACTTACATATTTGACATATATAATTTTTTTCATCTTTAAAGCCTCACTTTTAGGAGAAAACAGTCCTTTAAATGGTGTACTACTCAAATTTTTTTTTTTGGTTTGTTTTGTCTTTAGTATAATAAAAATATCTTTATATATTACTGTCATGTCTTTTATTTGTGGGGTGGTGACTCATATCAGTTTTGTCTGTTAACATATTTCCTTAAATTAAACTGGATTATTTTGAATATATAACAGTTTCTTGTCAAAGAACATAGTGTTATGACTCTTTGTATAATTTAAATCTGATGCTCTTAAGGTTAAAAATGTAAGTTCAGATTAAATAGGCTTTAATCAAGAATGTTGTGGAAAAGGGAATAAAGCAAAATTATCTAAATTTAGATAAAATAATGAGGAGGATATAAAAATATACATGCCTGAAAAGCAAATATAACAAAAAAGAACAGTCAAAACCCAGAAACCATAAAAAATCTACAATATAAACTTTAAAGGGACTAAATGAAAAATAAATACATCAAGGCAGTATATATTTTATGAAACATATATTGTTATTTCTCAACACTTTTGAAAGGACATGACCAAGCAGTATCATTTCACAAACCTGGTTGAACACAGAATCAGTAATATATTGTATATCACCGTATCACAGAGCAATGGTGCTATAGAATGAATAAATGAGAGCTGATGTTCAAGAACTAGGCAAAGGTATTTAAAGATGATTTTTCAAGACTGTGACCATTAGAACCTAGATTCAATTAATCCTCTCTTCAATTCGACCGGTTGGTTGGGATCCCTAGCTTCTAGAATATTCATTTGCTTCACGAGTCCAGTCAGTGTAGGGAGTCTGCAGGACCCCGTCCAAAGTGGGTGAGACAATGATTTCATGAGAGTTTTGGCCCTATGCCTAAAATTGTGGTGCTTTGTAACTTTCCAGAGATTCAAAAAGCACAAAGGACAACTGAAGAAAGAAATAAGGTAGAAAAAGAAGAGAATATAGAACAATGGACTCCAGGTGAGAAAATACCAAATACTAAAATTACTTAAAAATGAAAGGCTATATCCCATATGGTAAAATGAAAGGTATACCCCATATACCCCATATGCTGCAATGGCCCAAAGCTCATACATTATTTTTATAAGGACCCTTGGGCTGCAGTTACAGCTTAAATAAACTGTTAAAAAATCCTAAAACAAACAGAATGAACATACACTCCAACCCTCAAATCCCTCAGGGGAGTTCTCTAATCCCCAAAGGCCCAAGGGAAGGTTTGCAAGCTTTGAAAAGGCATGTTTGCAGTTTCATTTGCCCCGAAGGTGCCAACCTACCAAATACAGTTAATGACTTTTCCCTTTCAACAGTGTTGGGACTTTGGGACTTTCAAAATGCCCAATCATTCTTTGTATGGGCACCTTTCCTCCTAAATGGATACGGACGCCTCCTGCGAGTTTCACAGCGATCTGTGGCGTGCGCTCCGAGCCCGCCTGGACTGAGGGTATCTGAGGCTTCTGGACAAGGGGATCAAGGTTGGCGAGCGGGCCCAAAGTGCAATCAGAAAAAGCCCTGAAGCAGAGATCTGGCCCAACTAGACCTTCTGTCCCCGCACCACCACTGCTGCAGGACCCCACGTCCGCGCAGGCGCACGATGCTTTGGCCGACAGGTCGACACCGGAAGTGTCCCCCGGCGCCCCCGGATGCGACCGGTTGCCAGGGTGACGGGAGCTTCCAAGAGCCACTGGTACTGGCGATTGGCGACTTGAGAAAGAGTTCCCAGTTGCGGGCCTTGGCGGCTGGGGTCGTCCTGTCAGGACCTCCAGGATGTTCTTCTACCTGAGCAAGAGAGTGAGTTTTGCAGGGAGACTCCCTCGCTGCTTCTCCGTTAGCGCAGCCCGCCGGCGAAGACAGGCGTCCTGGTCTCGGCTTCACCATCCCTCCTCCGACCTTCCTGCCTGGTCCAGCATCCGACCTCCTCCAACCGGCTCCCGAGCCCCAGATAGTCCTTGGCGGAGCCAGTAGTCCTCTCGTAGAGATTCTCTCCCATCCCTGCCCCCGGCCGGGTTCTTTAGCGGGGTCCGCTGGACAGTCAGTGTAAGCTTCCTCCACTTGCTGCTGATCCAGGTGGCTTAAATTCTTTGGACCACACGGACCGCCGGGGAAAGGAAAAATAATTACTAAAGGGTAGTCTAAATGTTGTGTGTGGAAAGGGAATATGGGCTGATGGTATGGGTTTATATCTCCCACTCACCTCTTTTAAAAATCTTTCAGGCGACTCCCCTGTTGGGTTTCTCCGCAGTCACTGCTCTTCTATTGTGTGCACTTCGTTCTTTTCCAAATGGTAGCACCTGGCGCCGTTCAGGGACTACGCCAGTTTTTAAAGCGTGTCACACTGCAAGGCTGACCATTTTTTTCACCTTGGGGGGATTTTTTCAGCCTTTCATCTCCCGTAGACTCACTTCCCAACTCCTTCGTAAAAAGTTGTGAGAGTGGCTGTGGTTGCTTTTCAGATTGCCATTCCCAATAACGTGAAGCTGAAATGTATATCTTGGAACAAGGACCAAGGATTCATAGCATGTGGTGGTGAAGATGGATTACTGAAAGTTTTGAAATTAGAGACACAGACGGGTAGGTGAATAAATGCAAGCTCAGTGTTTGAACTTGATGGAAAATGGGATTTGGTCATGTTATTGTCAGTATCCAATTTTAATGTTTTTAAAGGGACCCCCGCCCCTGCCAATTTGCTGGTGTTTTTCTAGATTATTTTTGCAATAAAGTTCAGAGACTGTTGAATGTAAACGTCAGATGGCTTTTGCTGAAGTTACTGATAGAAAGTGAAAAACAATTAGGAATGAAAACTAAGTCACTGTTGTCTGTGCTGTCTGTTTATTTATTTATTTTTTAAAAAGATTTATTTAGAGAGAGGGGAAGGGCAGGAGAAAAGAGGGAGAGAAACATCAACGTGTGGTTGCCTCTCATGTGCTCCTCACTGGGGGCCTGGCCCACAACCCAGGCCTGTGCCCTGACTGGGAATTGAACCAGCGGCCTTTTGATTCACAGGCCAGCACTCAATCCACTGAACCACACACACCAACCAGGGCTATGTCTGTTTATTGTGCAATATTATTAAGAGTCTAATAAAAATGATGTGAAACAGCCTTTTAGGAAGGTCACAGAATCTTACATTTTGGCAGATTTTTACAGGCCTGTGTTATCCTTTCTGCTTATTAGATGTCTTAATGGTTGCTTCTGCACCTAGTTCCCAAGAAGAGAAAATGGGAATTGAAAAAACATTTTTATCAGCAAGTCTCTTGTGATTACAGCTTGATTCCTCTTTTTCCATTTCTCTGGAATCATAGCGAACAGTTTTGTGTCACATTTCTTTAGCATCCTCAGTGTTGTTCTGGATTGAAGGTGCAGATAATTCCCCATCTAAATTGGAAATCTAGGTAAGGAGATTGGAATCTCAGCTCTGGCAGAAGACTACTTAATGACTTTCAGCAAGTTGCTGAATATTTTTGGGCTTTAATTCACTCTTTTGTAACTAAATGACGTTTAGGATTCCTTATAGCATTGTTTCTCAAACTTTGGCTGGCATAAAAATCCTCTGAAGACATTGTTAAAATGGATTTCTGGGCTCTAGCGCCTGAGGGGATCTGGAATGGGGTCAGAGAATTTGCATTTCTTGGGCTACTGGTACTGTTGGTTCTCAGGTCACGCTTTGAGTAGCACTACTTTACAGCTTTGAGTTGGCATTTTCCGTATTTATTGAGCACTTTCCACGTATGGAGTGTTTCACCTTCACTACCTCCTTTGAGTTCACAATAATCTTGAGAGGTAGGTGTTCCAGATGAGACAGCTGCGGTGCTATCCAGTTAACAATTTACCAAAGTCACACAGCCAGTAAGATCCCAAACATAGCTGGCATTTGAAACTGAGTTTGTCTCACTTTCAAGCCCATGTTTTTTTAGCACTGCACAAAGGACTCATGGACAGCCTAAGCAAAGAGAGAGTAATTGCTTTGATGCACTAGATTAATTTTATAAAATAAAAGGCAGGTTTAGAGGTAGGTACTTATGTACCAATTAGAGTTCCGTTTTTGATATTTAGTATTTTAATCTCTCAAATATTCAGTTTTTGTAACTGTCTTAAAAGAAAATGTTTCCGTTATGTTTGTCAGAGGCCCTACCCCCGTACCCCAGGCCTTTGCACTGTTTCCTAGCCTGGAAGTCTTCTCCCTTTTCCCTGTCTCCAGTTTATCCCTCAGTCTCAGCTTAAATATCTTTTGTTCAGAAAGTCTTCCCTGGTCTCCCTCTCTCCAGGCTACCAACCCCTGTTAATATTTCTTATTATACCTTTACAGTTTCTTAAATACTTATATACCCCTCAGTAGACTGCAAGTTCTCTGAGGGGAGAAGCCTTAGCCATTTAGTTTATCATTTTATATCCAGAACCTTCAACAGTGTTTAGCAGTGTGTAGGTATTCAATAAATATTTGCTAAATGAATGAACAAACACAAGATTCTGAAAAATCTAGTACAGACCAGCTTCCAAAGTCTTTGCTTTTTGATCCCCCTTATGTTTTAGATTTTTCATCTATATGTCATAAATATTTCTACTTGTGACTTTTTGGGAAGGAATAAGTAGTAGTAATAATTACCAATTATTTAATATATTGAGTAGATAATGTTCTTGTCTACATTTTTCTTTATTTTGCCAGAATGATACCATTGCAAGGGTGTACGTACTATTGTCCATGTTTCCATCATGAGAAAAATAGATATTGAAAAAAATCCTTCTAATATCATCCAGGAATAGGATCGCCTTTCAAAGATGCAAGAAATGTGAAAATCTTATAATCTGTCACTTTTGTTTTTTCCATAGTATTTTTTGTTATTGTTTTTTGTTTTTCTAGATGATGCAAAATTGAGGGGTCTTGCAGCTCCTAATAACCTTTCTATGAATCAGAACCTTGAAGGTCATAGTGGTAAGTCATGTAATTTTAAATCATATTTCATCTTTAGGCATTGGAAACCACCTACTTCAGAATTATCATCATTTTCAATAATAGTAATATTTAAAGTAATCATTTCTATTGAACTATAGTATAGCCTAGAGTCATTCGACAACTTTTATTTTTAATTTTATTTATTTATTCCCCCCCACCACCCCTTTTCTCTGGCCTGTGTATTCTAGGATTGGGAAAAACATCAGCGTATGTTGGTCATTGATTCACAGCACACACTCCATCCTGTAAAACCAGACTTTTGGGAGGGATATTTTTGTCCTACTGGCATCATCACTGAGTTTTTAGTAAGCCAGTTCCCTGTTCTATCAGACCAGCTACTTCTGGGTGGTGGGGTGTGTGGGAAGACCATTCATTAACATGGGCAGGGGCGCATGGCCTGCCTTCTGCGAAATGAGCTCCGTGGTCAGAAGCATTGTTGAGTGGAGATCACAATGGTGGGTAAGACCCTCCGCGAGGTCATGGACAGTGGGGCTGGCAGAAGTTTTGTAGGTGGGGAAGCAGGGAAGGCACATCTAGATCCGTACTACATATTATTCTAGGAAGAGCAAATTGTTGCCTTTTCAGTGTAACCCACCTGCCATCAGGCCTCTGGCTGACCTTCCCGGGCCACAGTGCTGTACTGGCTCGGCATTGCTCTCCGCTGTGATAGCTTAGGCACGCAGCCAAGGTGGAGGCCAGCTGGATTTTGTGAGCGAACTCCGTATTTTTTTTTTTTTTAAGATTTAATTTATTTATTTTAGAGAGATGAGAAGGGAGGGAGAAAGAGAGGGAGAGAAACGCCCTGACCAGGAATTGAACCTGTGGCGTTTTGGTTCATAGGCTGGTGCTCTATCCACTGAGCCACACCAGTCAGGGTTGAACTCCATATTTTTAAGCCCACACACAGACTCCATCTCTGCTACCGGGGTTATTTTTTGCAGAGCTTTATTGAGCAACCCCTAGAACAGCCGGGGTAAAAAGCAGAAGGACATCCACAAAATGTGCCATCTTGTTCACATGATTATTGAAAACCTCCCCCAGAGTGACTGCCCTTTGGTGAGTGAGCATTCAAAAAACATGCAATGTGTTTGCACTCTGTGCTCACTCCGAGACTTCCATCCACATATCTCTTTCCCAGATCTCCTCATCATCATCTTCCAGCCTTGCTCTTTCCAAGTCCCGGGCCACCTAGTAATACCACCAACCACAGCCCACAAGTTAATGCAGATCCTTACCTCTGGCCCTCTCTCAGTTTTGCCAAAGCGGACCACCAAAGATGTGCTCGAACTTCCGCCCATGGGGAGGATTCCCCTTAACCACTCTTTTAGAGACACTGTGTTGATCGGGGTCATCACGTAGCCATTCACCTCTAGTTGGTGCTGAGGTACATGCAGAACCATCTGTAAGCCGATCTGATTTCTTTCCTTTTCAATCAACTGGTCAGAAAGAACTCCCTGTGAAGCCGTCTGTGTAGTTCCATCCTTCGAAGGCAACCACTGTGGTTTTGTGCTCTTAGGTGGTCTCTAATATTGTTATATCTTTATGTCTTAATTGGTTTATTTAGCCCTTTACTGGTTCCCTGCTGTGAAAGATGAAGATTTAGTTTATTTCCCCATCTATGTCATCCTATTGTTGGCAATTATATTTATTTTTTACACTAGTTACCTTAGCAATTTTAAATATTAAATACTTAAAAGACTCAACCCTTATGCCTTTAACAAGAGATGGCAGTTCTTAGGAGCTTCCTCTGTAAGATGAGGTCATCACTGGCCCTCGTGTCCTTCCCTTCACTCTCCTCTCCCCACCCCTTTTACCTTCCCAACTTCTGCAGGCCAGTGTCAAAGCTGATGGCATTTCACTCTGTTCTTTAACCACCTGTATGTCACTCGTGTTTTATTTGTGTATATATATGTATATACACACATATGTATACACACACACACTTAATTATATTTTATTAATTATGCTATTACAGTTGTCCCAAGGTCATAGTGGTAAGGCATGTGATTTTTAAATCGTATTTCATCTTTAGGCAGTTGGAAACCATCTACTTACTGCAGAACGATCATCATTTTCAATAATGGTAATATTTAAAGTAATCATTTCTGTTGAACTCTAATGTAGTGTAGAGTCATTCAACAACTTTCACATTATATGATTAAACAACATCCTCAATAAATCTGAAAAAAGTAACTGTTATTTTATATATTAGAAAATACTTTGTTTGTCTATTGATAGGATATAATCTTTTTGACAGTTTGTCCCATGGTTCCGGATAAAAGTAGACTAAAGAGACGTAACAACTGAATGCAATATGTAATCCTAGATTGGATCTTGGAATGAGAAAAACAAGTATCTATAAAAGACACTGTTTAGACAATTGATCAAATTCGAATGTTGATTGTGGGTTATAGAATAATACTATGTCAGTGTTAAATTTCTTAAGTTATAATGTGGTTATGAAAGAGAATGTTCTTATTCTTAAGAAATACACACTAAAGTATTTAGGGATTACAAAAACTAAATAAAATAAAATAAATTGTTCCCATAACCCAGAGGTTTAAGGTATGCTAAAGAGTGTGTTACTAATAGAATGGAAAACAAGGGAGGGTGGAGGGTGGAGAGAGAGATTAGAATACATAACCACAAACAAACAACCCCCCGCCCCCCCAAAAAGAACAACCAAGTACTTAGTATGATTTCCTTTGGGTGTTACAATCTTTGGGAGTCTGGCCAGTTCAGTACATCTTAAATTTGTTTTTGTCATCAGGTGTATAGCAGTTGTTGCATCTGATCATAATAGGTACTTTGCTGGCATGAAATAGGAACAAAAATTAAAAATAATATTATGCATTATTCTAAAAAAATGAGTGATAATGTTAAATGTATCCTATGAATATTTTTGACTGATATTAAAGACTGGTAAGTTGGACAACCATATTAATTTTAATATGCTCTTGGTGCTTGTTATAAAAATATTTGTGAAATTAATGATCGCTTTTTTGCAGTTTCTAAATTATTTTATATATTTTTAGGCTCTGTTCAAGTTGTCGCATGGAATGAACAATATCAAAAGTTGACTACCAGTGATCAAAATGGGCTTATCATTGTTTGGATGTTTTATAAAGGTATGTTAGGAGAATTTATTTAATCTTTTCACAAATTGGAGTTTGGATTACAGTATTTGAATGGGGAAATAACATCTTTGAAATAGACCCCTTTAACCAGCAACAGGAGTTCATCCTGACTGCACCGGGGTGATATTTCTGGATTTATTGCTCTTTACTGAACTGTGACCTTGTATTAGGAAAGTGAATTAGGTAACTCTTGGTTATCTCCAAAATTAACTTAGACATTTACAGAATGGTTTCTGCTTGAGGCAGCTCTTGTTTTGCCAGGCTTCCAATAAGGATTAGTTTCTATGTGTTCAGTGACTAGAGTTGGTTCAGTAGATAACAACATGTTTATTAAGAAGTCAAAGGCAATAATTTATTTCCAGTATTAAATCAGTTCGCTTTCTTTTCTTTCATGGATACAAATTTTATCTCAACTCTGACTACTGGCTCACAATTTGTGCCTTTTGCCAATGAGAGAGTAAGAGAAGGATTAATTTAGGTGCATCACTATTGCCAACCTCCCTGCCCCCCACCAAACCCCTCATAATACATGTTCTTTTGATGGCCTATAGCTGTCATCCTAAGGTACCCTGTAGCAGGGTGCTTTAGTTCATGTGTGTTGTTTTGAAAGTGTTCAGGGTATACCATTTTAAAATTCTTAGTTAAAAAATATGCCATAGTACATGAGTTTTTAAATTTTTAAAAAAAGTTTATGTGTGTGTGCATGTGTATGTGTAGGCAGTAGAATGTGAAAGTACAGGAGGTTAGGATAAACTTTGTCTTTTTCCAAGGTACGTTTCTCCAGGCCTCCGTCCTGACTCTTATAAGACCCTGCTTGGACTTGTTATTCCAAATTGCATGGTTATTTGCTTGGCTTCAGGGCAGAATTCCCTATACCAAATGTGGTAAAGCTTTTTAAAAAACAAAACAAAACAAACCTGTGATTTGCCTCATATTTGAGTATACCTTGAGACAATTCACATCTTACTCCAAACCTGTGCACAAGAATATTTTTGTCATTTCAGCATTGGTGATGTGATATAAACTGTTTAAAATGTTTTTCAGGTATATTTAGAGTTTTTACCTAATATGCTTATGTTTCATATGCTTATAATTAACAACTGGAGAGTTTATGCATACATATAAAGTTATTGTGGTTACTTTAGTTTTGCTTGGTTATTATCTGAAGTGTGTTCAAGCAGGAAAGTTAGGCTTTGAGAAAAATCAGTCGTTTTGGCCCTTGAAAAGCAAGTGAAGTTTTGTTTTTTAATTGACTGAAAGGAAGAAAGAGATAAAGAGAGATAAAAGATAGGAATTTATTGTGTTTTCTGTGATAATCTTTGAAGCAATATTTAGTCAAGGCCTCAGTTAATTTTTCATTTTGTTTATGTTGGATTTGAAGGTTTTATAGTTTAAGGTCTCAGATGGTAGAAAACTTTGCAGTTATTTGTTTCACATTGTATTTCATGAAAAGCTTTAAAATCTAAGTACCATGTAATAGCTGTACAGGTTTTGACCTGTAATTTTTAATATTTGTGAAAATAGGGTCTTGGTATGAGGAAATGATCAACAATAGAAATAAATCAGTGGTTCGAAGCATGAGCTGGACAGCTGACGGACAGAAGATCTGCATTGTGTATGAAGACGGGGCTGTGATAGTCGGTTCAGTGGACGGTAATACCTTATTGCATCTGGAAATGAGATCAAGATTTAACTGACTTTTTATCGTTAGAGGTTTAAATTATTATGTTAGTCTTCTGACAGGAAAATAAACCTAAAAAGAGAAAATGGTGTATAATTTGATGATGTTCAGGAATCATTTATTTTTAAGTATATTCAAGTAAAAAAGCCTATTTAAAAAAAATTCTTATAGTGGCACTCAAGAAAAGTGAGTTAATTGTTCAGGATTATTTTAAATATGTCTGCCTAATATAATTTATCTTTACACTCGTCACACTGTATTATAAATGTATAGACTTTGGTTTCAGAAAGTATATAGATACATAATGTCTGGTTATTTTTTTAAGTTGACAGAATTGAGATATTATGTTAGTTTCAGGTGTACAACATAATGGTTTGATATTTTATATGTTCTGAAATGATGATTCAGTCATGTTTTAATAGAGCTGAGCATGATAAACTGTGTCTTTCAAATTCTAGTTCATAGATAACACTGGGCTCCTGAAAGTCTCTACCTTTGTTTGAATAAGAAACCCTGTCTATAGGGAAATAATTTATTTTTAAGTCATTTTCATTGTTCTGGTTTTTAAATTTCTTTTGTGTGTATAACTTTGTGTATTCCACAAATGTTTATGAGAGCCTACAAAATCACAACCGTAGTTCTAGGCAGTAGGTACAACAAAAGAATTAGTGCAGATTTAGATCAGGAGAGATGGATAAGTAACAAGCTTTATGGTGTTTGTGGTAAGTGCTGAGACAAGGAAAATACAGCAAATACAGAAGAAGTGCGTCTTTAACCCAGACTTGGAGGGATCAGGGAAGGTGTGCCAGAGGAGGTGATGTCTACGATGAGGCATTTGCCACAAGGAAGGCCGATGTGTGGAATGCCATAGGCCTAAGAAATAGCATTTGAGGAGGCCCAGAGGGTTTGAACTTAGCCACATTTGGGGTTTGAAAATATTTTGAGAATCAGTATAGTATAATACTAGGGAGAAGAGTTGTTTATGATGAAATTGGAGAGATTAGCAGAGGCCATACTGTGAAGATCATAAGCTATAAAATGAATTTGAACTTAACTTTGAAGAGTATTGGGAGCTCAGTGGAAGGTTTTAAGAATGGGAACAGTGTGATCAGATTTGTTCTCTAGAAACGCCTCTGTGACTGTAATATGAAGAATGGAGAAAGGAAAGAAAGGCGCAGGTGAGCTGAGCATGAAAGACTATTTCTTTCAAATTCCAATTAGGAAATTACTACAGTGATTCGGGTGAGAGATGATGGTGGGTGGTAGCCTGAACCGGGTTAATGACAAGGGGAGGAAGTGAACAGACACTCTCGAGATACTTAGGAGGTGGAATAGATGAGACCTTATTATTGATTGAGTTGGGGATTAGGAGGGGAAGTGTCTAGGCTGATATCCAGGTGTTTGGCTTTGGCAACTGGATGGATGGTGGTGCCTTTCATTGAAATAAGGGATGTGGGGGAAAGACTGGTTTTGAACACGATGATTTTGTCGTGCCGTAGGACATCCAAGTGAGCATGTCTAGACTGCAGACGTGTATGTCTGCATTTCAGAAATACCTGGGCTGAAGGTGTAATTTTGGGAATCACCAGCATATGGAAGGTAATTTAAACCATTGGAATAGATGAAAAACCCAAGGGCCATCTGTGGACGGAGAACCAGCATCATTTAATGGACGGCAGAAGAAGAGAATTTCATAAAGGATACTAAAAAGTAGAAGACTTGGAGATAAAGGAGTACATGGACTCATAGAAACCAAGAAGGAAGGAAGGGAGGGAGGGAGGGAGGGTGGGAGGGAGGAAGGAAGGAAGGAAGGAAGGAAGGAAGGAAGGAAGGAAGGAAGGAGTGGAAAAAAAAGTATCCTTGGATTTAGCCAGAGGCCATTAGTGACCTTAATGAAGGCAGCTGCAGTGAAGTTGTGGGGCAGAAGTCAGACTGCATTGGGTTGACGGTTGAGGGCTGTGTGGGAGGTGAGGAAGTAGAGACTGCAGGTGTGGATAACTCCTTCAAGAATTTTGGCTGAGAAAGGAGTGGTGGAAATAGGATGGTAGCTAGAGGGGAGTTTAGATTTGAAGTGTTTTTTGTTTGTTTTTATTGGAGGTGGTAGTTTTGAAGAGGAACAGATCTGAGTATGTTTAAATGCATATGAGAAAGAGCCTGGAGAGAAGAGTTTAAAGAAGAGATGTGAATTATCAGCAGAGGGAGATCGTTGCAAAGCTGGGAAGGGGTTAGACCTGTGAATAGGTGGAGGGGTTAGCTGTAGTTGGGTGTCTGCTTGGGCACATACCTTTTTCTGTGTATTAGGTGGCAAAGCAGAAAAGGGTAAATGTGAATTCAGTTAGGTTCTGGATGTTTGAAAGTGGGAATGAAGGATTTCTTTTTTGAAAGCTTTTTCTTTCCAAAGTAGAAGATGAACTCATCTGCTGATTGGGAGTCAGGTCCTGGGTCAGAGTTCAGGCAAGAAGGGAGAAAATTGGAAACAGCTGCTATTTCAAATGATTTTTTAGGTTGTTTAGCACATAGTAGTTGCTCAACAAATATTTATTGACTGAATAAACTGAACAAACGTGTGAATACTCTTTAGCAAAACAAAGATTTCTAGAGCACTTTGTGGAGAATCATAACCTTGAACTTAAAATAATTATGTTGCATGTTCTGTTTTAGGGAATCGCATTTGGGGAAAAGACCTGAAGGGTGTACAGTTATGGCATGTAGCGTGGTCCGCAGATAGTAAAGTCCTACTTTTTGGAATGGCGAATGGAGAAATACACATTTATGACAGTCAGGGGAATTTTATAGTAAGTGTATATCCATATATTCATTAGTTTTATTTACATATTTTTATGTGATTATTTTATCTGCATTCATATATGTATACACATTTATTTCTGATGGTTTATGTAATCAATGAAGTCTTCAATTCAGGTTTAAATCGGCTAAATTTTTTTTTTTTAATTAAAAAATCTTCTGGGTTACTTCAAGGTAAATTAATGCTTTAGTTTCAATTTTCTGATATCCAGACAGGACCACATTTCCTTGTAGTGAAGCAAGATGAATAGGACAGTGTACAGTTTAATCTTTGTGTCTTCTAATCCCTGAAGCCAGAGTTTACATGAGATATCACAGATATTTTTGTAGCAAGCTACTAAAAGTTGTTTGTAAAAGAATGGAAGACTTAAACAGTAAATGACAAAAATCGGGTCCTATAAAGAAGACAAAATGAATAGGCTCAGGTAGCATCATCTCAAGAAAAACTCTGGCTTTGCAAGATTTAGCTGTCATCGATCCGATTGTATGGTCAGTTCTCTTTTTAGGACTTTACGCAAATCCACTCATTAATGGAAGTGATAATCGCCAGCTTTTACACGATACTTTGCTGTTTTCACAGTACATTTATATACCTCTTGACAGTCCTCATTTTGCCCATGGGGAACCCTGAAGCTCAGGTGAAGTGATTTGTCCAGGGTTGGTAAACCAGGAAGCGATGGGGCTTGTATTGGAAGCCAGATTTTTAAATCCTATTTTCTGTGTTTTTTCTATACAATACTCTGTTCTTACCGACCTGTTTTAAAATATAGACCAGAACCTGACTGATTTTTTTTAGATGAAAATGAAACTGAATTGTTTGGTGAACGTCACCGGAGCAATCAGCATCGCTGGGATTCAGTGGTACCACGGCGCGGAAGGCTACGTGGAGCCCAACTGCCCCTGCCTCGCCATTTGTTTTGACAATGGCAGGTGCCAAATAATGAGACACGAGAATGACCAAAGTATGTGACTTTTAAAAAAATTTTAATGTGGAGAATTAAGAAAATATTTAAAAATTGTCCTAAGGTCATAAGGTTTCTAGGCTGAGTGTTTTACGACAATTGCCTCATTTTTTTTCTTTTTGACTAGATCCTGTTTTAATCGACACTAACATGTACGTTGTAAGTATCCAGTGGAACCATACGGGCAGCGTGCTAGCTGTGGCAGGGTCCCAGAGGGCCACCGCTCAGGACAGCGACGCCAACATCGTGCAGTTTTACACTCCGTTTGGTGAGGTAAATGCAGTAGAGATTTCGTCTTCTTTCTCTCTGTTTAAATATGCAGCGAGTAAGGTGGGGAAAAGAGAATGGAGGAAAAGGCATACACTTTTCACATTTTTTCATAAGGGACAATTTCAGGAAAACTATTAGATGTATGTCTTTGAATGAACCTCATCGTAAGTCTTCAGAGTTGTATTTTGTAGAATTTATTTTATAATCTGTACATTTAGAAAACCAGATGTTTCACATAAGGATATCACTGTGGAATAGTTATTTAGAATATTTTCTCTGTGGTCTGAATATGCATCTCTTTTCACAGCTGGGTTTTGAGTTGTTTTTGGTGTAATTTAGTTGTTTCAGATTAATTTTTTTGGCTTTTTAATGTAACATATTAAATGTGCATAGACATTAAACATATGTATCTATCCTTCCCCCTAACTTCTAATAGTTTTAATTTGTTGTGGAATAATCAATAATTTAAGAAAATCTACCTTAATAATTAATCTTAGGTGATTCAACATGAAATGATAAACATTGTTTTCATAAATGCATATGTTAGACTTTTCAATAGTATTATATCTAAATTTACTTTTTAAAGAGAAATTTCTTTAAGTGATAGTGGAAAATATCAAATAGAAGAATGAATGTATTGTGGATTTTAAAGAATTTAGAAAATGAGAACTTATTAGTAAGTAACTGAGCTTAATAAATTTTTACCTATTTTATTTTCTAACTTTGGAATATATTGAGTCCCTTTTGGATATCCCTTTGGTTTTTATAAATTCACCATAGACTTCAACAATATGTATTTTTGATACACAAAGCCTTCCCCAGTTATTCTAATACTTGAATATTAATATTTTACATACTTTAATAATTTCTGTAAGAATAAGAAATGGTGTCTGCTGATGCTTTTGAATCAATATCTTAAAGTTACCCAGTAAACTGCTCTGGAGACCGGGCGCTGCCCGTACATTGTCAGCTAATAGTGTTCCTGATAGATGTACCACCTAGGGGAAAACAAAAACATAGTTCTCACAGTTCCTAAGTAATTGAGAACCTGATGTTTATTTCCATGTTTCTAGCCTTTCTCTTAGTTCCCATTCTTTATTGGTTATTTTTGTTCATCGCCATGGGCTTATTTATCATTGAGTTGTTTTATCTGCTTGTTTTGTTAGTTTAGCCTTCTCCAAGTAGAAAAACATGGATTCTTAGGCCTATTTGCTTTAAATAGGCCTACCCTGTGTTATGTGTTAAATTGAAAACTGTGAGTGGATTTTGCTGTAGTCGTAATTGAAAGTATCTAGCATAGTTCCTCAGGGTATGTTAGTCACTTAATATTTTTCGAATGCATGAATATATGGGAGATTTATTTTTGGAATTTTTTTTTATTAAGATAGGGAAGATAATTTGGAAGGAAGTTATCAACAGATTTAAACTGAAGGATAACCTCAGAGAAGAGTTTGCTTTTGATTCTGAGGGCTTGGGTCTTCTAGTGTTTGAACTGTGGTCTCAGCCACGGGAGGGGTTGACCGCATGGGGTTCGTATATAGTTTGGACTGTGTTTCCACAGTGTAGTTCCACTTGGAGAAGTTATTTAACCTTTGAGTCTCAGTTTGCTTATTTTCTGAAATAAAGGTAGGGCCTCAGGATGCTGTTGTAAAAATGGAGGGAGATAACGAGAAAATGCCTCGCACAGCGCTGAGCGAGCGCTTCCCAAGGTCGGGTTCCTCTCCTTGCCGCTGCCAGCTCCACCTGGCTGCCCTGCAGAGTGAGGAGGTGGCTCCATTCTCCTCCCAGTGCGGCTGTCAGCACCAAGAGGGCTGTCGTGAGCACCCGCTTGTTCCCTGTGGCCTCATACAGGCAGCCGGGCACAATGAGTGGATCCTTCTAGGGTAAAGCTTTTTTCTCTGGCAAATGAAGTCTAAAAGTTTAATACATTAAATTTGACTTCTGAGCCTATCTACTTAACAACAAAGGGTACTACTATAATTTATTCAAATTCTTGGGATTGTACTGTTCTCTCGAACAAGCATAGATTCGAAATGTTTTCTTTTTGTGGCCACATTTTAAAAAGTCTGTATGTTCATTTGTTCACTCACTAATTCAGCCATAGCCTGTACTGTGTTAGAGGAAATTAACTTGAATTTACTATACATTTATTTACTTAATAAATATTTACCGAGTACCCGTTTACCAAGCAGTCTATTAAGGGATAGGGAAATAAATGTGAATACGGTAAGGCCAGTGCTCTCAGGTAGGTCACTGTCTAAATTCCCTAGAACCGTAGAGGGAGAAAAGAAGGCCGGAAGCAATATTTAAGTCGCATCTAAAAGGATGACTCTCTCTTCATCCTCGCCCAGGAGGGCGAGGGATAGTCAGGGGAAGGGCGGGGGGAGAAGCATTTTAGGTAGAGGGGAAACTGTACGGGCCAAAGGTATGGAGGCGTAGAACTTTCCTCATGAGTGAGAGCCCAGTAATTATGTCTACATAGGGGGATATTGAGCCGAAGAGTGTAGTTCGGTCTCAGAAGGGAAAAGGCATTTTATACTATGCTAAAGAATGTGATGGTGGGGAGCTATCATTGATTTTTAAAAATTATTAAACATTTTTAAAAGCAGGATAGGGTATGATCAGATTTGTGTTCCAGAGAGATAATTATGACAACAGAGTGGATATTGAATTTCGGGGGACAGGGTGAGAATGAGGAAAGAGATGAAAGGTAAAAATTGCAGGCAGGAGGCTGTCACCATAGTTCGTTCACGAAAGGAGGCAGTTGAAGGGGAGGATAGAGAGCAGTGGAAGCAGCCGTGCCTGGTGACTGGTTGGCTGTGGGGGATGAACGAGAGGCAAGACTAGAGGGTTGAATTTACCATTACAATAATTCATTGATTCTAAGAAGCTCAGTTTCTTACAACTCTATAAATTTGGGATGCATCTTATAGTCAAAGTTGTCCTATTTTAACTAGCAATGTGTTTTTTCTTTCTTTAGTTGTACATAAAAATAAAGATGCATGTTTAAATCTCTGACATCTTAAGATCTGATACAATTTGATACTGAATTCTTTGGCTATAGCTTGTAAATTTCTCCTATCATATGTATAGTTTTCATTACAAAAATTCAAGGAAAGTGATTTTTGAAGTGAGTAGCAACCTTTCACAAAATAGTTTTCATACCAGCTTTGATCCCTATCAGGTGATTGGTGATAATTTGCATTTTATTTAACTGTAATACTTCAGGTTAGATATAATTATTTTTTCAGTCTCTAGGCACTTTGAAGGTTTCTGGAAAGCGGATATCTGCACTATCTTGGGAAGGAGGGGGACTGAAAATTGCACTAGCTGTTGATTATTTTATATACTTTGCAAATATTCGACCTGATTATAAGGTGAGTATTATGAGCAGTGGTAAGAAAAAAAAAGCTGTTTTTTACTAATTAAATAATTTTGTTACAGCTCAAAGTATAATACATGTTTCTTGCATCTGTTCACAGCCTCTTTTAGAAACCAACTGAAAGGAGGCTTTTAGTGTGAAGACCTTAGACCTAGTGAGGTTTTCTAGAATACTGTATGTAATTAGTAACATTACTCCAACAGCCAGGGTCTCAGCTGGAAACAGATGGCACATTCAAAGGAGTCGTTGAGAGAGATCGATGAAGGGTTTATTACAGGGGTATGGGCAGGATTAGGGACACTGGTAAGGGATGCACAGCAGGCCCTTCGAGACTAGCAACAGCACACAAAGAAGGAAGTATCATTCCTGGGATGCACTGGAACCATGGCTGTGCAAGGGGGGCCGCCCTGCAGGAGCACAGCCGCTGCCCCTGGCTGGGCAGAGACAGCTTGGAGGAGTAAATACGTCAGCCCTGTCTCCACCTGCGGGTGTCTTCTGTCGGCCAAACCAGAAGGCAGGGTGGCCCAGGGAATGCCGTTCATGGAAGTCAGCCTCCGGGGCGCAAAGCTGGGTAGAGAAGGACAGAGAATGGATCAGAGCGGAAAATGAGAATAAGCAGCATAACAACTAACGAGCATTTTATTTTATCTTAAATTTAACATTTGATCCAAAACAAGTTCTGAAGTACACAATTGAGCTGGTAGATTACTAAGAGTATTTGTTATTAAACAAACTTATGTCTGATTTTTAAAGGGCAAAGAATCTTGGAGAAATGGCTGATTCTAGGACTAGTGTGGGGAGAGTGCAAGATGAGCCTGGAGCATCTCCCAGTGCCAGAAAGTAGGAAGTGCTCAAAAAACAAAGGGTGGGGGCATGCCAAAGAGCCAAAGGTGGATCGATTTGAGCAACAAAATAAATGATCTGACATTGAGTTGTAACGCAAATTATAAAACAAGTATCCAGGAATACAAACTGATATAAATAAATAATTTAAATAAATAAATGGAGGAGATGAAACATTTGCATTTACTTAGGCACCACCCCCTTCAGGGGGTGGAGGTGGTCCCCCCTCTTCCCCAATTTGAGTGTGGGTTGCATTTAGTGACTCACTTCCAAAGAGCACAGAATGAAAAGGGAAGTAAAAGAAAGTCACTTTACAGTGGAGGAAACTGGCAAACACTGTCTTGTCCAGGGGATCAAGGTGATGTCACACGGATATCACATACCCTGCACTGTGACATAACAGAAGAGCTCTTCACTTCTGTGGTGGTTTCCTAAACACTGATAATCCTAATCTGAGCAGGGGAGAAACGTCAGACAAACCTAGGTTGAAGGACGTTCTACAGAATATCTGACCAGCACGTCTCAAAACTGACGAGGTCATCAAAAACCAGGAAGGCTGAGAACCCGTCACAGTGGCAGAAGCGTAAGGAGACAGGATGACTCCATACACCCTCAGTAGGGTTCTGGAAGAGAACAAAGACCGGAGGGAAGAGCTGATGAAATCCAAATAAGGATGCAGCTTAGTTAACAGTACTTCATCAGTGTTGGTTCTTAGTTGTCACAAATGTACCATGGTGACGGAAGATGTTAACAGTAGGGGACAATGGGAGAGGAGTATAAGGAACTGCACACTTTCTTCTCAACTTTTGTAGAACTCTAAAATTATTTTAAAGTAAAAAATTTTTAAAAAAAAGTAATCACAGTATAAAAAGTAAACATGGCCTGGCTTTGAATAGTAAACACAGTCATAATACTGTCGACTCTGAATATTGATTTGTTCAAAATTACATATAAATATATTGGGGGGAGTTAGCAGGAAGGGAAAGCTCTAAGTGTCTAAGTTCTGTAATCAATACACATGCGGCACGGAGATGAACGCCAACACCGTTCCAGCTGAGGGAGTCGTAAATGTCTGCCCTGGGAGGAAATTAGGATGGGGTCTGCATTTGTTTTTGTTTTAAATAAGCCATGTAGTATTATTTGACTATAAACTCTGTACACATGCTACTCTGATAAAAAAAAAATATATATGTAAAATGTGGAATGGGTCGGGGGCAAAGCATCTGTTTTTGAATTTGGCTTGGGGAGCAGAATTTAAACTTGCAACGGGTCAGTCTTCCTATCGTCCCCCGTGCGGCTATTATTGACTATTGAAAAATCTGAAATTTTCACTGAAGTTTAAATTGTACAGATTAAAGTAAGGAAAGTTAAACTGATTTATTTTTGCCGTATATTATTTGTTTTATAACTATCTCTATTGCTGTTAGATTTTTTTGTTATTTTAATGAGAAAAGGTATTAAGCTGAATATTCAGTCTGTAATCCATTTCTGAAGAACGTATTTTGTCAGAACTGATAAACCACGTATCTGTAATCTTTCTAGAGTAAAAATATAATAATATAGTTTTTCTTTCCCAGTGTTAACAGTCCTCTCTCCCTTTTTCTGTTTCTCCTTCCCTTCTTCCCTCCTCTTGTTCCCTCCCTTTCTTCCTTTGATTTTTTCCTAGTGGGGTTATTGCTCAAATACAGTAGTTTATGCTTATACCAGACCCGATCGTCCAGAGTACTGTGTTATATTTTGGGATACGAAAAACAATGAGAAATACATTAAATATGTGAAGAGTCTCATTTCTATTACTACCTGTGGAGACTTCTGCATTTTGGCTACAAAAGCTGATGAAAATCATCCTCAGGTAGGTGTTCCTTGATATTGGAAGACTCAGGTGGGTCAACTGCTTGGCAGAATTGGGCTATAGTTACCCACTTTATCAAGCATGGCCTCTGTCCTGGCAGGTACAGTGAAGTATTGGGTCTGTTGGTCATGTCTGGCTAGACCTCTGTTTTGGAAAAATTATATGACCCAGTTAGTTCTGTGTCCCTTGATTTTCTTTTTCCCTATCAGCTAATCTACTGACATTTTATTTTGACCAGTGTAGTACTGAAGCTTATTGTCTCTGAAATATACTTAAAATGCCACAATCCTTTTCCAAGTTAAAATTTCATAGGCAAAAATGAATATCCAGATGTCTAGTATAAATGCTCAAGAAGTTACATAACGGTGACCACTGAAACATTTTGGATAGCTTTGACATTCAGAAATACACTTTTATTTAGAGTTACATTGATTTAAAAATCATTGTCTTGTAGCAAAAACTAAAAAATACAAATAACGCCTTTTAAAAAAGGTATGCAAACAGTTTAAGTATTTGCAGAAACGTAAATTTTTTGAAAAAGGACTGCCATTGTCTTTGGCTGTGTTATAAATTATTTTATCCCATTAGAAAACAGAGTTTTTGGTTTAAAATGGCCATTCGAACAGGCACATTTGGCTGTTTTCTCCTGAAACTCACTAAAACAAGGCATTTTTAAAGAAGTCATAAGCCCACAGGGACCCGGAAGGGAGAGGAAATGGCGACATAGCTTGAGGTTAGAGAGGAAGTGGGTTGGTGGTAATAACCTTAGCAGACCTGAGAGAGCGGAATCCTAACTCCTCAGAGGAGAAAGCAAAGAAGCAACCAGTTTACACTGCAGAATCCCAGAGAGACATAGCACTTGATGGTACCAGGTGAGAGAAAGAAACAGACAGAACGGTACTTTGGAAGTGCCAGAGATTATGCAGGAAGAACACTTAAAAAAAACAACCAACATATGAAGAAGCAGGTTCGTAGACCTTGTCCCTCTTCTGAGTCCATAGGCAGCTGCCCTTTATCACATAGGGAGGCTGGAGTTTACCCTTCAGAGAAGGTAAAAAGAGTTTCTGCACGAAAGGGCACCAAGGCTAGGTAAGGAGGAAGGGTGTCTGCTGAGAAGCAGGTGGTTAAATCAAAAGTTTACTACCTTGTTTCCTCTAGTCGTCTTTTCCCACTGGGTTCCCAGAACACGTGCAGTTACACGTAACTTCTAGGTGGGATATAGGAAGAGTCCTCTCTGGAGAACTGGACTAGTGCCGGAGAGAAGACCTCTAAAAGTACCCACATTGGGAGTCTCCAGGGAAACACGTCCCTACCCAGTCATCTTACTGTGAGGACCAGAGTCGACGAGACTCACCCATAAGTGAACATTCCAAACAGCTTTTTAGTGTCACATTCTTAAATATAAGCAGATAGACATGGGTCACCAGAGCTTTAAGGAAAGCATTGGATTTAACAGATACAAAAAATAAACACAAGGAGAAAAGAACTGGGAGGAAGCAGAGACTATGTGGAAAGAAAATTTCAAAAGAATCATTTTAGATATCTTCAGAGAATTGAGATATTACATACATCTATAAAGAAAGGAAAGGCTGCTATAGGAAGGGAAGCTTCTGGAAATTGCAAATATGATAATGAAAAATTTGAAAGAAGAGTTAGAAAAGAAAATGAAGGGAAACTCCTATAAAGTGGAGCAAAAAGATAAGGAAATGGAGAATAGAAGTGAAAATAAAAGAAAATTAGAGGACTGGTCTTGAAAGTTTAACATTTGAATAATAGTTCTAAAAAGAATGAACAGGCAAAATGGAGGCTAGTAATTCTGAAAAAAAAAATTCAAGAACATTTCCCTGAGTAAAATATTTCCACTTCAAGTCACATCACTAATATTTCGGAGTGGGGATAAAAAGAAGATCCTACAAACTTTCTGAGAGGAAAAACAGATTTTATAAGATCAGGTGACATACTTAACATTCATCTTGTCAGCAGCAGTACTTTGGAGAATTGCTTCCAGAGCTCTGACAGAATATGATCCCCCATCTTGAATTCCATGTCTTGAGTGAAGTATTAATTAAAATGAAGGTAAAATAAAGACATTTTTAGGTATATACGCTCACTGAAAGTTTACCCTACGAGCGTCCTGATTCTAGAAAGTTACTTCAGGATGTGGTCTACCAAAATGAGGAGTAAGCCAAGAAACAGGAAGCACCAGGATAACCTGACAACAGTGGTGAAGGGTGGTGCCAGTGGACAGCTGTGCAGCGTGCCTAGGGAGTCATCGTATGAAAGCAGGTCACACAGTTCTGGAAGAAACCCAGAATGAGATTGGTAGAATTTGTGATGTGGTTGAACCCGTGAGAGGAGATGTGCATAACTGGGAGGGAATTGGGGACTTGAGTTAGTAATAATTAGAGAAAACTAAGCAAAGAGAAAAAATAACGACAATTACCAGCTATAGGGAAAGCAAAATGTGCTTGAAAGGAGAGTAGACCATGATATACTTGACTTGGTGGTAAATAGTATTTATATAGTCAAAGTGAGGTGGTCCCTGGCTTTTTTAATTTAAAAACTTATTTGAAGTATAGTCAACTTATTAAACCCTAAATTCTGATCTAACAGAATTTTAAGTGGAAAATGGAGGGATGGAAGTATGTCCTGTGTGGTGGCGGCCACACCGAGACAGGGGTGCCTTTGATGGTGGGGAGGCAGTAGGCAGTGTCCCAATCGAAACCTAACAAAACAAGAAGCACTATTATAAATGTGTTAGTTATTAGATTTGTGGAGGTGAATATCAAAAGGATGAGGTTAAGGATCTGAAAGTACACACTTACTCTAGGGAGCAAGAACTGGGAAGTCAGAGTCTGTGACCATGTAAATGATAAGTAAACCTAAAAATACAAGTTATTTGTGGTATTCTGTGGCAATAAGTAAGCTCATTTTAAGTAGTGGAAGAATAAAGTATGATACTTTATTATGGTTTTTGTTATTTAGATTATATTTATGAAATTAAACAAGTTTTACTTTAGATGCTGGGAAAAGAAAGACAAAGTCTGTGTGTAATAGTAGATAGAGAATTGGTTAATTTGAAATCATTATCCTAATCAGGAAAGTATCTAAGTAAAGGAGTATTCTTCGTAGAACAAGATAGAGAAAAGGTGCCTAAGAGTAAAAATAAAAAAATGAAATGATCACTTTAGAATAATATGGCGTGAAGTGTATAGTACGCTTGATTTTTTTTCTTCGGTATGAATCGTTGATAATTATTTGCGTGTGTGTTAACTAATGGGCATTTTAATTCGTTTTCACTGGGTTGGATTATGTTTTTTTCTAAATTAACTGAAATTTTCTGAATTTTTCATGTTATTTATATATTGCTTCAAAGGAGGAGAGCGAGATGGAAACATTTGGTGCAACGGTAACAAATTAAATTAGCTCTTATAACTGATCATGGAATAAAAACGAATATTGAGGTTATAGCTGATCAGGAATTTTAGAAGTATACTAATAAAAAGTAGCCAGTGTATCTGTGTTTCTTAAGTGGCCTCTTAATAGCCACAGTGTTCTGTTATTGATAAATCAGTCTTGGTTTAATTTTAATTCATATTTCTTTATTTTAAATGCTGTAGATTATATTTACCTGTTATTCTTTGACTTAACAATTTTATCAATTTTTCCCAGTTAGTGACAGTTGAAAAAGAGACAAGCATGTTATGTTAAGCATGATTTTCTGTATTGCACTTAAGCAGGAGTGCTGATGCCTTTCGTTTTATTTGTTCACAGTATGTGCTAGTTCTTTGTAATTCTATTGGCACACCCTTGGATCCCAAGTACATTGATATTGGTAAGGAAATGTTAATATTTATTCCCTCTTTAATCAAGTTTTATTTGTAAAACTAATTAAAAAACCCGGCAGTGGTATTTTTAAATTAGAATGGTGCTCTCCAAAACAAGGAGGAACATACTTCCTGGTTTGCCAGGCCGGGTTTGTGCCTGTTACCGTGGTACAGTTGTTCATAGTGTTGCATTTCACGGAATTAACCAGAATTACCCTGCTTAATACAATCAATTATAAGGTTATTTTACCTAAAATCCATAATAATCTCACAACTGCTTCTCCGCCATCATTTGCTTTACATGGGAACTGTAATGGTACAGGAATTGGTATGCAACACAATGATTAGAATGTAATAAACTGAGGATTAGAGAAAGAATTTGCCCTTAAACTACTTTCATTATTAATAAACTGACTGTAAATACCTCTCTTCCATAAAAAACACTTAGCTACTTATAAAAATGAGTTTGCTTTTTCCAGAATTTTCCAACGTAACATGTCTATTAATAGGGACAACTTAAAAATGCCTTTTTTGTTTTCAGATATTTGTTACTTCAGATGTACCATTCCCTGTGTCCCATAGCTATGAAAGTACCCATTCAGAAATTTCAAATCTTAATTTAAGTATTTTGTTAAAAACTAATATGAAATATTTTGTTACTTTTTCACTGTAACTACCAGAAGTAATGGTTTTCTTTTAAAGTATATGGCAGTTATTGGATATGGTATTAGAAAAATTTTATGATTAGGTTTCAAAAACTGAAAACCGTGGAATTATGTTCTGAATCTGAGAACTAGTTTTTTTTTTCCCTTCAAATTTCACATTTAGCCTTAACAATAAAATGTTAGTGTCTGCCTTTTTAAGTGTTTTATTTTGCTGAGCCCTTTGGATAATACAGGCAAATGAGAGAAATATTTACTGGCCTCAAAGATTTTATACTTCATGTTTAGGGTCTTGGGAACTCACTTTTATATCTTGAAACTTTTCAATATCATGTCTTATATTTGTTGTTACATAAGTGTATTTATATGTTTTTATATATATGTATGTATAGATATGTTAGTGTTTCTTGTTAAAAATGCTTAGCTTAAAATTATCACAGACTTGCCACATGAATATCTTCTATTTATTAGAAACAAAAGTCTAACGGGTGAATTCTGTCAATCCTCAGATTATATACTTTTAATATCAAGTTTTAACATAGAATCATAATGACGATAGGATTAGCTTCAAAGTAATTTTGATTACAGATATTCTATTTTTAAATAAAGCCAGATGTAAATTCTTCACCTTCATAATGGCAAATGCTTGAGGGCATGATTATTTGTAGTTTTGAGTCTAGAAACTTTTTTTTCTTTTTGCAGTCTCTGTGGCTGAAATTTTAACAAACAGTTCTTTCATTGGTTTACTGCCAAGGTAAACTCAGCCAAGACCGAGCATGTTCTTTTCATACTGTAAAATTCCTTTTTTAAGTTTCTATGCCAAATTTTCATGACGACTGGAGGCTAAAGGAAAAAAGTATGTCACTGATATTGTTTTAGAAAGTGTAATTTCTGTTTTGTCACTCTTCCTCTTGACAATTTCTATAGAAACTTTAAGAAAGAGCTTTAAGTGTTATTATAGAAGTTCAGGTGTGGGCCTCTCTTGTGCTGTACATGTAGTAGTCAGATACCCTTTGTTGATATTCTTCCTCCGAACCCGCAAAACACCTTTGGTGTGTTTCTATACAAAGTACTTACTCTGCACTGTGATTGCTGATTTTCGTCTCTCTTCCCCATATGAGTTTGAGCTTCTTAAAGATCTACATCTTTTCATTTCTGTACCCCCATTGCCTGAGACTGTACTTGCCCTGTAACAACTGTTTACTGAATGTATGAAAAGATTTAAAATAGAATTCATTTATTTAGTAAACCATCAATAAGTATATATTGTTTCAGGTACTATACTGGGTACAGGGAGGGATAAGAAATGAATAATGACATTTCCTATAGGATGTCTAAATAAATAACTACAATGTAGCTAATCCATTGAACAATGACTTCTCCTCCTCTGCTGTGTGCTAGTGTCGTTCTTGGTGCTGGAGGAGTGGGTATCAGTGCATAAGGATGCCAGGGACATCTTCCCTACTTAGAGAAGGTTTCATTTAAGCTGAGTTTTGACAGGTATTTTCTTCAGGTGACATTTTAAGGAGAGAAAATAGCATTTGTAGAGGAGTGAAGGCATGAAAAGTGCCTAAAAAGCATCGGGTGTCTGTGCCGCAGCCGTGGTGGTAGGAGCAAGTAGGAGCTTCCCAGTGACAGTCTCTACCCGATGCACTTGAACTTTCGTATATTCCACAGGGAGGTAGGTCATTTGATGAGAACATTTCATTGCGACTTCCGTTTACCAGCTCTTCAAAGGGCTGAGAAGTCAGTCGGGGAACATTACAGATGTAGACATTTAACTCAGTCCTCAGCATTTAAATATTATTGTACAAGCAGTTTTCACTTATATGTGAATTCATGAATTTTAAAAAATCATTTAAAATCCTTGCTTGGCTAGTAATTATTACCAACTGGCATTATAAACTTTAATTAATGAAAGCATAATTACTTTCTTAAAATTTTTTCCCAATAATTGTAGATATTTTGAGTTTCTGTTTCCAGATACTGCATAGCTGAGCAGGATATGGAGTGCTTTTATCTTGGCTATGTTTATGCTCCTATTAAAATATCCTGTTAAAATTTATTCTAACTTTTTCCTAAAGGTTAGGTGTAGGAAACTAAGAACTGATCTACCTGGGTGGGGTGAATCTTTTCATAAAGATCTAGCTTAATTTTCTAGATAGGGTTAGCTACCCATGTGCGTTTGCTGAAATTACTGCCATATTGATTCAAAAGAACAGATGTTTCAGATATATTTGTATTTGTTTTTTGTATTGACTAGAGGATCTGTATATGATTTTATTATACCAATCTATGTAGGTATTACAAGTAAAAATAATAATAGCAACCATACCTAACACATACTAACCCTTAATGAGAGGCAGTGTCCTGTAGTCGTTAGGAGCGTAGATTTGGAGCCAGGTTAACTGGGTTTGTGTCCCGGCTTCTACTGTTTTCTAGCTGTGCAACGTCAGCAAGTTATTTAACCATCTCATCCTTAAGTTTCTATGTCTGCTGAGAATAATAATAATAATGTCTACCTGCGAGGGTGGTTGTGAGTTCATACATGTTATATATTAATTATATATTAACATAATTATATGTTATACATTATAACTATATAATTATATTAAATATATGCCTGACATAGTTTTGAAAAACTCAATAAATATCGGCTTTTAAAATTATTAAGCATTTATTCTATGCCAGGCATTGTACTATGCTTTTTATTTATTATTTCTTTTAATCTTTAAAGCAGCTCTATAAAGTCGGTATTATTGTTATTATCTTCAATTTACAGTAAGTAAACTAAGGTTCAGAGAGAATATGTAATTTATCTAAGGCCATGGAGTTTGTAAGTGCCTGTGATTTGAATCCAAGAAGTCTGACTTTTATTGTGAACCATTAACATTTTAATTTTGAATTAATCAGGCTAATGATAAACTTTTGTGATTATTTAGAATGTATCAAAATAAAGGGACATGAGTGTAATTTGTAATTGTAGGTAAACATTGGTTAGAAAAATGTTTTTATATGCTCAGGAAAAATGATACTTTATTAGAAAGCAGTTATGCTTTGTGAAGTTTGCATCACATTAGGGGCATAATAGTTACCAGCATCAGAGTCTCGGTGACAGAATTTGCTGAGTTTCACAAAGGTCTTAGGATTCGGTGAGGACGGAGTCAGGGAAAGCCAGCGGGGCAGAGCCTGGGCCAGGCCCGCTGGTTCCCTCCACGCGGTGCCTGCCGCACGCTTTGCCGCCACCCTTCCCCAGGACTGCCTTTCAGTGGAAGGTTCCCCGCAGGAAAGGCTTCTGTCTCCCTCTAGAGTTTGGCGATAGCACACGTTTTTAGTAGAAAAATCTTGACAACTGTAAGGAAGAAAATTTTAAATATGATTCATCATACCGAGTTATTTAGCATATAAAGATTCTTGAATTTGAACCCCCAATTGTTAATCCATTCATTAACATTTTACCTTCAGTCTAGTTTCTGATTCTTTATTCAGTTTCTAAGCCTGTTACTGCCTTAAATATCTTTTATTTGGCCTGTGGCAAGAACTCCATAAAATGGTAGCTTCAATTAACACCATTTGTTTATTCTGGCCTGATAAATGGTGACTTTTTGTAATATTTATGAGTAGAAGAGTAATTTTTGTACCATTTTAATTGTGAATTTAGAAATTAGGCACTAAAATGATCTTTTATGAAGGAGTTTTTTTTTGTTTTTATAATATTTTGTGTGAATTTAAGTTTATGTTATTATTTTGTGTGTGACTTTGGACAAGTTATTTTACTTGTTTAATTCTCTATTTCTTCATCTGTAGGATGGATTTAATGAGACTGTCTGTTTCACTAAACATAGTAGGAATTTAATGAAATGTTCTCTAAGAAGCAGAACATATGAAAAAAGGTTATATGTTTAGGAAAATACATTTCTAAATTAAGAAGGACCTCTGGAGAATTTTCTTTTCTAAATTAATGAGGAAATATAACACATATGAAATCAGCAGGAAGCATAAATGCCGGAACCAAGCAATAACGGTAGTGGGGATGGGAGGAAAGAATGGAATTTTATTTATCCATTCATTAGTTAATGGGCATTTAGGCTATTTTTACTTTTTGGCTATTGTGAATAATACTGTTAGGAGCATTTGTATGTGAGTTTTTGTTTGGACATATTCAGTATGCTTTTATTTCTCTTGGGTATACCTAAAAGTGGAATTGCTGGGGCATATGGTAATTCTATGTTTAACATTTAGAGGAAACGCTAAGTTGTTTTTCAAAGTTAACTCACCACCGTACATTCCTCCTGTTTCTCCACATCCGTGCCAGTACTCAGGTCTTAACTGATGGCTTGATTCTGGCAAGTGTAGTGGCTGTGAAGTGGTGTGTTGTTGTGGCATTTGCCTGATGGCTAATGTTGTTGAGCATCTTTCCATCTGCTTAGTGGTCATTTTTATATCTTTTAAAATTTTTATTTTATTTTTTTTATTGTTGTTCAATTACAGTTGTCCCAATTTTTCCTCCAGTGCTCTCCTCTGCCCTGCCCGTCCTTCATTTTTTATATCTTCATTGGAGAAGTTTCTGTTCAGATCCGTGGCTAGCTATTCTTTTCTTTTTAAAGATTTTTATTTACTTATTTTTAGAGAGAGGGGAAGGGAAGGGGAAAGAGAGGGAGAGAAACATGGATCGGTTGCCTCTCCTACACACCCTGACCGGGACTGAACCCACATCTCAGGCCTGCGCCCTGACTGGGAATCAAACCAGTGACCTCCTGCTTTGTGGGACTATGCCCACCCAACTGAGCAACGCCAGTCAGGGCTGCCCTGCTCCTTTTTCAGTTAGGCTACTTGTCTCTGAGTTATACGAGTTCTTTACATATGCTAGATATAATTCCTTACCATGTGTGCGATTTGCAAATATATTCTCCCCTTTGTGGGTTGTCTTTCTAGTTTTTTGATGGTGTCCTTTGAAGCACAAATGTTTTTGATTTTGATGAAGTCCAGTTTATCTTTTTCTTTTGTTGCTTGTGCCTTTGGTGTCATATATAAGAAACCATGGCCTAACTCAAAGTCAAAAAGACTTACTACTGCGTTTTTTTCCCCTAAGACCTCTCTAGTTAGGTCTTTGACCCATTTAATATTTGACCCAATTAATATTTTTGTATGGTTTTACAAGCTTTTGACTCTTACCTGATTTCCTAGACAGTGTAGGGTATTATTGTCTATAAAATGAGGGGTTAAACTCAATGATCACTTGAAGTCCTTTGCAGTACATTCTATGATTCTGTGTACCTATAACCTAATTGTCTCCATGTTCTTTTTAATAGTGCCATTATTTGTTGCAATGACCAAAACCCACGTGATAGCAGCTTCAAAAGAAGCATTTTATACCTGGCAGTATCGTGTGGCAAAGAAGCTCACAGCTTTGGAGATTAATCAGATGATGCGGTCTCGAAAGGAAGGGAGAGAAAGGTATATCTTTTGATGCATATTTTTAAGAAGCTCAACCATATAAAATTTATTCTGTTCTTTAGTTTTCAAAACTTATAGAGAATTTGTATGAGTTTATTTGAACCGAATTGACGACATGCCGGGGAGCAAGATCTCAAATGCTCCCCTCAACCATATCGCATTTAAATTAGACATAGTTATAAATTGTTATGATTGATAGAAATAATGTTTTCCAGTTAATTTGACTGTCTTTCAAATGTACCTGTTTAGATTTATCAAAATGAAAGCGCTGTAAGCTTAGTGCAATAAAAGAGGGCCTTTAGAGATCAAGACTGGAAATCTGTGCTTTTGTGAGGAAATGGCTATCCTCACTCATCAGCTCTCACCAAACGAGAGTTATAATGTTCTGCTGCGATATGGCTCCTCAGTGAGGTCTGTGCGTTCGGGGTGCCAGCCTCCCTGACCAGGAGCGTGGGGCGATTCCACTGTTGCTCACTGCAGGGGAGGCAGGTCCTCAGACACAGACGTGGGGGAGATCTTCGGTGGGGTGTGCTTGCTGGCCACTTGGCTTCTTTCTCTTACCTGGACTCCAGGGAACCTGGGTTTGGAACTATTTCTGGTAACTGGGGATAAAGAGGGCAGTACCACACAGAGAAGTTAGGGGTCAGAATGGAAGATTCTCTGTAGCAAGTCTCAAGGTGCAGATGCATTTCCTGTGTTTTGGAAGTTCTCTCTCAGTGATACTGTACATGCGTTGCCCTTTGGTTCTTATCCTAAGCCATTAAGTAAAGCATTTTGTTGAAATGTTTTAACCTAATGATTCTTAATGAGGGCCTAGGCCTGTGTTGGGGTGGATAGCGGGCAGTCGTGTCAGAAATCCCAGGGTGGATTTTCAAATCATCTCCTCCCTTCCCTTTAAGACTCACTCATGTACTAAGACAGGGGATGTCCCCAGTAAAACTATTTTGGATCTGTGAGTTCATTTGGAAGCAGGGAAAAAACAGTTGAAAAATACTGCATCTTGGCTTCTTGGTACTTGGGAAAGACTCCGCGGGACGAGTCCCCGGCCTCTTTAAGGGCAGCATGTGGCTGTCGTAGAGATTAATGAGACCTGCAGCCTGCGGGCAGAAGGCCGGTCTCAGGACAGCGCTGAGCAGAGAAGTCTAGCCTTTCATGTAGCGGGGTAAGTGTCCTCCGTGAGCCCCCTAAAGAGATCCCGGCTTTCTTTAAATAAAGGAGGCAGCGCTTTCTTGTATTTCTATCTGGAATACGTTTACTAGTTTTAATGACTTTGGGCTAGTTCTCTCTGGACCTCAGTTTCCTCATCTGTAAAATACAGTCGATGACGGTGATAACAGTTAACAGTGATTACGTCTATGTACCAGACACTGGGAAGTCTATATTCCTATCAGTCAATATTCCTATTATTCCTCTTTCACAGAGAGGAAACCCAGACACAACAAGCGTAAATTATTTGCCAAAGGTCACAGGGCGATAATCAGAGACCGGACATAGAAGCAGTTAGTCTGGCCTCAGAACCACTCCCTCAGATTGGCCTTTCCTGTCACACCTACTTGTTTTGAGGGGGGAGGGTGAGATCTCTCGAGATACCTATTTTGACTTTTATTTTTGATAACTAAGTAGAAATAGTACCTGTGTGTACTTAATAGAAATGTATGAAAATGCAGGAACGTGGTACCTCTAAATTGGTCCGCCTTTCTGTATTTAATATATTTCTATTAAATTTAACACTTGATTTCCTTGTTACATTGATGAGAATACAATTATGATTTCAATTAAACAATGATAAAATTTCATGATATTTTAAAGATGGAAAATGGCTTGATTTTCCTGTGATTATATTACAACTGTAATTCCTTGAATCCTTTTTAAATAATATGTATGTATATACTTTATAAACAACTTATTTTATTTTATATATTTTTATATTGTTGTTCAATTACAGTTGCCCCCATTTTTCCCCCATTACTCTCCCCTGTCCTGCCCACGCTCTGACATTCAGTCCTCGCCCCCTACCCTTGTCCTCGTCCATGGGTCCTTTATACTTGTTCCTTGACTTGATGCTTCCCCTTCTTTCCCCTGTTATCTCCCTCTCTCCTCCCCTCTGGTTACTGTCAGTTTGTTTTTTATTTCAACGTTGCTGGTTCTATTTTGCTTGCTTGTTTGTTTGTTTTATTGATTAGGTTCCACTTATAGGTGAGATCATTTGGTATTTGTCTTTCACCGCCTGGCTTATTTCACTTAGCACAACACTCTCCAGTTCCATCCATGCTGTCACGAAGGGTAGGAGCTCCTTCTTTCTTTCTGCTGCATTGTATTCCATTGTGTAAATGTACCACAGTTTTTTGATCCCCTCACTTACCGATGGGCACTTACGCTGTTTCTAGCAATTGGCTATTGAAAATAATAGCTGCTATGAACATTGAGGTGCATAGGTTCTTTGGAATTGGTGTTTCAGGATTCTTAGGGTATAATCTCGGCAGTATAGTTGCCAGGTTATAAACACAATTTTATTTATGCCTGTCAAAAACCCTCAGAAGGGGGAATTTTCATCCTTTTTTACAGATGGAGAGATTGAGGTTCAGAGGAGTTAAGTAACTTGCCCTGGGCCTTATAGCTACTCTCTGATGTATCTACTCTGTTTACCTCCATTTGTTTGAATGTTTTTTCATCAGATGTTATAGAGCACCTGACAATGTGTGGTTGTGTGCCACACTCTAGACACCCGGGCTTTGTCTCCAGGAAACTCACCACCTGTTGGGAGAGACAAGCAAACTGGCAGTGAGACTGCAGTGTGAACAAGTGTTAAAATAAAGGTGTCAGAGAGGTAACAGAGTCTCAAAGGGGTGCATCTTCATAACACAGTAAGCGAAGGGAAGGATTCTTTACTTCATAACAAAAATTCCAAATACAATTAAGTTTTACTTTTATTCAGCACATCGATAAAAGGGAAGTTATAGAGAAATAACAGGGAGACGTAGTGTTTTAGAAGTTACCCCGACTGATGTTCGTTTGGAGACTTAGGAAAATATTTCTTTGGGTATAAAGAAGTTCATTGGAAATATGCGATTCAGTGTTCACATGTATTTTTGGCGCTGCTCTCAGGGACATACCGCTTGTATGACTAGTAAGCACCTGGTAGATAATATCCGCCTTTACAGGACTGAGCTTCGTCAAGAACTCTTTAAAATAATGACACTTGTATTAACAGTATTCCTTGGTGCCATCCAACCCTTTGACTGTTTTAGAAATTATGAAATAGTATAACATTTACACTCTCTTTGAAGTTCTGATTTTTTTTTTTTCAGAATTTATCATATTGATGATACTCCTTCTGGATCAGTGGATGGGGTGCTTGATTATAGTAAAGCCATCCAAGTAGGTGATTTTATTATTGCCATCAAATGTTAATATCTGTAGATTTGAAAATACTGTAATTTTATTTTGAGACTTGAAAAAGAATTTGTTCCCAGTGATAACATATTATTGTAGTAATTAGAAATTTTTTTTCTATTCTGAAAATCTTTTTTTAGATCTGCTGGGTTTTTTTTTTTTGACTTTTAACCATTTTATTTTGAAATAATTGTAGGCTCACAGGAAGTTGCAAAAATAGCACATAGAACCTCTTTACTCAGCTTCCGTCAATGGTGACATTTTATGTAACTGTAGTATAATATCAAAATCAGGACATCGACATCAGTCATATTGCTATTAAACTATGACCTGATTCCTTATTGTTTGCGCTGGTTTTTTGCATGTGTGTGCATGTACAAAGTTTTATGCGATTTTATCATCATGAAGGAACTAGCCTTGTGCTACTTGTTTTCACGCCCACTCTCCACCCAATCCCTGTTCCCTGAGAACCACCAGTTTGTTTCCATCTCTAGAGTTCTGACACCCTGAGAATATTGTACGAACGGAATCACATCGCCTGGAACCTGTGGAGATGGGCTTCTTTTCACTAAGCATGGGCTCTTGAGAGCCACCCAGGTCCTGGCAGTGTTAGGCCATCTCTCCCTCATTTGGGCGTGGTCGGTCCCTCTGCTGTCTGTTAGTCTTTTATGACTAAACTCAGATGTTTGCCTCCCTGACCGTGTAGGTATAAGGTAGATGCGCCTTCCTGTGTGCTTGCATAGCGCCTGTGTGGGCTGCTGCTTCTTTTTCTCTTTCCATGCTGTAACGTAGTTAGGTGTTTGGTTCACTGTCTTCCCCGGCAGACTTCTGACGAACCTCTGAGGGTAAAGATTTCATCTGAGAATCTCCAGGGCTTAGTTCAGTGCCCAGCACATAGTAGGAGCCCTGTTGTTAGTAAATGTGTTGTTGAACTACATACTGACCTTGTACCAGACTTGTCGTTCAATCAGTGTTTGTTAAAGGATAACAATTGATTTATTTTAGGGCACAAGGGATCCAATTTGTGCCATAACTGCATCTGACAAGACGTTGATTGTGGTAAGTTGTGAAAAAATAATATTTTATGAATAATAATTGTTTAAATTGTAAAAACAGTAAAGCAATATATTTTGGATTTAAATATCATCTTATGGGACCCTTTGCATTTTACTGAGTCCAACGTAAGAAATGAGAAAGTCTTAAAGATTGCCTCACAAACTGCTCATCTTTTGCAGAAAGAGCTGTTTATAAGAGCCGTAGAATGGCCGGCTGGGGGGAGTTGGGCACCGGGTCGAATGAGCCCTCTGCAGGGCCGGCAGATGAGACGGTAGCAGCAGGCCTTAGAAAGCCTCCCCTCTGCATGGCCTGCCCTTTCCTGTTGGAGAAGGTGCTCTGGCTCGGCTGCTTCGGAAAGACTTGGCATGAGGAGGCGGTGTGTTTGCTAGTCCGTAAAATGAGAAGTGCATGGCAACTTTTTGCTGAATTTCTCAAATAACATCAATATGCAGTGTCTTGTCTTGAGTTCTGACATTTGAAAATATTAATTTTAGAGATGAATGTATACTTCAGTACAGTAATGCTGGTAGAGTCATTGAATTTGAATTATGTAAACAAAGCCGTAATAGTGTCCGTTTCCAGTCCTAGTTATGTTCTTTAGCCGTTGGTTAATTTAAGGGGGAAATTTTTTTAAGAATATAGTATTCATTTTTCCTCACCAAATAATCTCGGTGTATGTTTCAAGCAGTTTGTCTTAGGTCTGTGGAATCCCTTGTTTTCTTTTGAGATTCTTTGCTGGAGGATAGGGTGGTTTTTCTTGGGTTTGTTTTTGGTATGTGTGTGTGTGTTTCTGATGTTTGCAGAAAAAAGCAACCCAGAGCAATCACGAAAATAGACCTGATCCCTAACTGACAGAGTCTGTGTATAGGAAACACACCCGAATAGTTAATACCAGCCAGAAGTTTTGGGGAAGGTGGCCTCTGCATCGAAAACCGCCTTGCATCACTGTGTCCATGTCAACTGTGTCATTGTGGTGATGTCAACCGTTTTTACAACTGTTACTTTTTCAAACTATTTGAGCCACAGGACCCCCCTTTTCAAAAATGAAATCTCATTTTGTCAGTATATTGTCTTTTCTAGCCCATACGTCCCTTTTCTACATTAAGCAGTATCCTCCCCTTTTGGTGCCCCCTGCGCCTCCCCGGCCTGTCCGGTGGGCCCCTCGTGAGAATCGTGCTGCGGAGGCAGCGCTGCTCTGTCAGAGAGGAGGCGGGAGCACTGGCTGCTCCCTGGGCCCCCATCGCCCCTTTGCTGCGGTGCAAGGCACAGACCGGTGGAAACACCCCTCTCTGCGTAAGGCTTGCCCAGAGTGGCATAGAAGCTTATACTCTGTTTTACTTTTAAACATGTTTAAACGCCTACTGATTGTATTACTGATTCTGATCGTTTCCCTTTGCTGCAAACTCATATCAGAAAGACAGCTGGTGTCAGAGAGACCTGTATCAGATAGACTTTCAGTAGCAGCTGTTCCATGTGGTGACCTTATATTGATTTTTCATACATACAAAATTTAATTTGGTGAATGCTTTATATTTTAGCTTTTAATGTACCCTGAACATTATCCTAGACAACAACTATAAATAACACTAGGTACTTCTTTTTTGTGATGTAAAAATATATGTATTATTGAAGAACTAGGTTTTTAACTCTTTTTTTGAATGCTACATGAAAAAAATATTGGATCCCATTTTGCCACTTTTAAAAGGTTTTAATTAACTTGGAGATAAATATGTACTCAGTAACATGATTCAGTATCACAAGGGAAATCACTATGATATCATCACTTTGATTTTGAAATGAATGTATGAACATATAACCAGACCTGTAGTTGTAATGTAATATTATTATGGGAAATTTGCTTTAGTAATCGTAAATAATTTCCATAGGGTCGTGAATCTGGCACCATTCAGAGATACAGCCTTCCTAACGTTGGTTTGATTAAAAAATATTCCCTGAAGTGTCGACCCAACCAGTTATCGCTGAATTGCAACTCTAGGTAAGTCCGAAAATGCATCTCTAGCTGATGTCTGATTTAGAAGTTATCAGTTTGGATTGTTGGATTTATATAATAAATGCAAAGGTAGGTGTTTGTTTAAACTTGTTATAGTTTAATGCAGTTTTACTGTACTTTATTTTTATTTAAACTTTTTTTTTTTTGGATTTGGTTTAGGTGTCTTTCTTTAGTTGGGCAAAATCTAGAAATTCTAGTATAATGTTTTAAGTTATTTTTATACCAGTTGCTTTAATCCACTGGGTACTTTTTCCTCACGAGGTAGCAAAATGGAGTAGTCTGTAGCTTCTAAAGCTTTATAAAACTTTGTTTAAACTCAGATATTATTTAAAGCCATTTCTACCATATTTCCAGGTTCTGATGAGCTGATTTTGAAGAAGACTAGCTTAGGTGATTACACTCACAATTGCTGGTAGTAATTTCACGACTTTTCCCGTCTCCGATTCCCTTGTTCGTAGCCGTCTTGCTATTGTGGACAGCTCAGGAATTCTGACTTTCTTTGACTTGGATGCTCGGGTACCAGACAGCACGGGACAGCAAGTCACCGGCGAGTTGTTAAAGTTGGAGCGAAAAGATGTCTGGGATATGAAGTGGGCCAAAGATAATCCTGATTTGTTTGCAATGATGGAGAAAACAAGAATGTATGTTTTCAGAAACTTGGATCCCGAGGTAAAAACAAGAAATGAGCATTAACGGTGCATAAATAATGAGCCATATATTAAGACCTGGATAGTTCCCAATTGTTTCTCCAAGAGGTTTATTGGTGTTGGCTGCATGAATTTCTGCAAGTAAACAGAAACATTTCTGTGGAGTTTTAAAATATTTGGTCTTAAGGGGGAATAATACTTATCCTTTAAATATTCTCTACTTCCTCTGAAAGGCACTTCTGAGTGTTTTGTCTCTTGTTCTTGGAATGATGATTACTAACTATGTAGAGTCTTCATTTTCTTTTTCTGTCAAAGTTAAAAAAAAAAAGAAAATTAGTAGTCTTATTTACCATAACTGCTCAAAACAGCCTGATGAAAAAAATGTGGATTTGAAATTGCCTTGTCCTTTCATTCCCTTTTGCCTGTGCATCCACCTTATTCTGCGCTTACCTTGTCTCATTTATTGCACATGCCCTGTCAGCCATTGATCCATGTTCTTTCTCACCCTTGTGAATCATCTCATGAATGTGCAGACGTGGTCCGTGATTTATTTGCCCTCTCTGGGGTACCAGGAAGCCCCTTTCTCACTAATTTTACAGTTATATTTTGATTTTCTACTTGTAGTTAACATCAGCTAATTTTTAGGCTCTGAATTTTCCTGTCACTTACTCTGCTCTGGGTCAACTGTTAACTGTTGTGTTTAGGAAACTCAAAATAATTTAAGTGGTAGCCATCATGAAGAAGATAAGTCTTTTAAACAGTTAATGGAGTTTCAATTTGGAATTTTCTGCACTCCACTAATGTACATAGTAAGAGATGAGTTAATAAATGCTTTAGGTCACTAATTGATGTCGATTCGGACCTGAGGTTTTCCACTTGGGAAGAAGTTGTGTGCTTGGGCCCCTGAGCTACTGATGATCTTCTGCAGTGATTTATTTAGTGGTAAACTCTTTGCCTCTTTAATATCCTAAATTATTTTTACATTTCCCCATTTGAGCCCTACAGGGTCTTTGGGTTAGTAAATGACCTGAAGGAAATTGTTCTCAAAGGTTTTGTTAAAGCTGTTCGGAGTCTTAAAGATCTTTGTGTGTAATTTTTAGATCCTGAATACCGATTCAAAGGAAAGGCATTCATTTGACCTGTAGGTATAGCTTCTTCCAAGGGCCGGAGGGAAATTTGGCCCTTGCCACAAAGCAAGTGTGGGAGTTTGACAGGTATCTACAGGATAACCCCGAAGATGGAGGTAGAATACCTTGTGAATGGTAGAGTCCTTTTTCCCATCCTTGGAAATTACGACCAATTACAGCTTGTACTAATTTAGAAATCGTTTGCCTGGAGAAGTGAGAGTCTTGTGCCTGACTGTTCAGAATGTGTGTGTAGCACACCTGGAGAATGTAGCACCAAGTGAGATCTTTGCCTGGTGGGAAGTGTTTCTTAAGTAGTTTCAACAGAACAGCCTTCTTCTTTTTAAGTTTGAGTTTGTTGTCTGGCTTGGCAAGTACATCGATTTCTGGTAGATTTATGGCTAGATGGATTTTTATAACCTTACCACTGACTGGGTTTCTTCAGAAACCATGCTTTTTTCATGCCTGAGGACACTGGTTGGCTGTGGTCCCCGCGCGGGCACCTACTCTGCTATTCATCCCCTTGGCTGTGCGATTGACTGACTGTGTAAGGGCACGTTCTTCAGAGCAGAACTTACTGGAGCTCCTTCAGGACATAGTATTCTGTATTATTATTAGGAGAGAGCTATTGTTTGACAGTTAATTCTCAATATAATTTTATCCATCGAGTGTTGTCATGAATTCTAAATTTATACCTCTCTTTAAGTTGTAAACTGTCCTTCAAATTATATGTGAGAAAGGGTGCCATTTGTGTGCAGAGTTCTCATTCACTGATAAGGCACGTTTTCTTCGAGAATTAGGAGATGAGAATTTTAACGCTGATATTCCCTGCTCGACCATCTTCACCTCCTGCGACCCTCTCACGGTGCCGAGGCAGCCCTCCTGTTCTTTCCTTGGACCTCCTCTCACTGGCTTCCTGCTCCTGTTCCCGTTTCTTTCAGAGCTCATATTTTTATCCATCAGGCTATCATTTCTTTTCCAAACAAGGGATTTCCAAGCTTTTGAATACATACCTTTTTATTGAACACATTACCTTTATGTAAAACAACCTCTTTTTTTGAGAAAATAAAGGGATTTCATAATTTTTCTCATATAATTTGCCTATTTTAATCAATAATTTATACTTTTTAAAACAAAATGTACATTTTAAAACCCAGTTAACCCATATAATGTACATACGAGGGCCTTATTCTTAAACCTAGACGTACTAAACTCAAACTAAATATGATCTAGATTTTTCTCAAACGAAATATGATTCTTATTTTCATCTTTTTGGTATCTTCCTGTGAAAGTGTTTGTAGTTTCTATCATATATGAAGGACTAACTTTCAGAGTTATAGATTTGATATGTAATTTCATTTGGATTTTGGTTACTTTCTATTTCATTATAATATACATATGCACACATTTTAAAAAATTACATCCCGGTGCTATTTCCATTACCAGACAACCTAATTTTGTTCTTTTTACAGTGTTGTTGGAGGTAGTAAGTATATTAGGAATTTATTTCTTTTGGTTTGTATGTTCATACCTATTATTTCTGTTAGGGATTTAGGGCAATTGCTTTACATTGCAATATTCCTTTACTCTGGCTTATTTCTGCAAGCCTTGTAACACGGATGAGAGACAGACACAAGACAGGCTCAAGTATTTACGTATTGGCAAGTGTTTTGCAAATTTTTTCACTTCACTGGGATTAATTTTTACAGTTTTTTTATTATGATGTGAGACTTTGATATATGTACTTAAATACAAATACGGTGTTTGTCAATTTTATTGAGAATTAAATTTAATGCCAAATTCCATGAATAAGAATTTTTAAGTTTTATAAGGCATTTTTTGATTAATTGGAAAATTTGGACTGATAATGGATATTACTAGAGAATTAATATTGACTATCTGAGGTATGGTAACACTAATGTGGCCACATGAGAGGGTATCTTTTAGAGACAAGTACTGAAATATTTACAGGTAAAATGGCATGATGTTTACAAATTTACTTTAAATTTATAAATTTAAAAGCCAAAAAATTGAAGCTTATTTGCCAAAATGTTAATAATTATTTAGATGATGGGTATATGGGTGTTAGTGACATCCTTCCTACTTTTTCGTTCGTTTGAAAATTTTGATAATAAAATTTTAAATCATGATATGTTAAGGAAGGAAAATTTTATGTAATTAAGTATAACATTTGTTTTTGTCTTTAAAGGAACCCATTCAGACTTCTGGATACATTTGTAACTTTGAGGATTTAGAAATTAAATCCGTTTTATTGGATGAGATATTAAAGGTAATTCTTTCTTTTTTAAAATGAGATTTTATTTATTCATTTTTAATGAGGGGAAGGGAGGGACAAAGAGAGGGAGAGAAACAGCCATGTGTGGTTGCCTCTTGCACACCCCTGGCACTGGGGACGTGGCCTGCACACCAGGCGTGTGCCCTGACTGGGAATTGAATCAGCATCCCTTTGATTTGCAGGCCGGCACTCAATCCATGGTGAGCCACACCAGCCAGGGCTCTTTTTCTTTCATGAGTCGTTTTTCCAAAGGTATTTCTTAAAAAACAACTATATTTCTGCTGCTGACTTGACTCGGATTAATTGTTGCACCAGCAGCGTGGTGTCCCGGTTAGGAGTGTGAATTGAGGAGTCAGGTATTTCTGGCCTCCAGCCCTGGTCTGTCAGGTGTGCGCCCTTTAGACAGGCTCCTTCATCTTTTTGAGCTTCACTTTGCTGTTTACAGGCCTAAGTTTTCAACGCCTATGAACTATGGATAATAATAGTACCTATCTTACAGGATTATTATTTTATAAGTGTGAAAAGCACTTAGCACAGTGCTAAGATGAAGAGCTCAAAAGATGGTAGCTTGTTGTTGTCATTGTTTTTACATTAATAACAAAGAGGCTCTGAAGAAATAGTTGACAATTTTCTAGTTCTAGGATACTTGAGTAACTTTTTTTTTGAAAGTTCATTATCTTTTCATTTTCCCCCTGGTTTTAAAACATAAGCTATTTCTGGTTCCCGATATCTTTTGATCTCTTACTTTGGCCTTCATTAACCATCTTTTGAGAATCTTTTTTTCTCTAAGACTATACTTAGTGCAGTTTTAGCCTCATTTTACCCAAAACATTTACTTTTTATATGTACTTCATATATTTTTTGAATTAGGATAGTAGATTGTAAATTTCCAGAAGTTACTTGCAGTTTGTAGCATGTTTCCATATTTAAGTTAGAACCATTTTCTTATGAAGTAGTTTATTTTTTTCCTGTATCATGTGTCACCTACAGTAGCAGGACGGGCCCCAACCCAGAGTTTGGTTTGGGCGTCAAAAGGGATGACTCCACAGACACCGAGAACACGTGAAAAGGTTTTTACTTCCTTAACGAGGCTTTTCGGGGAGAAAGGGCAGGCTTCTCAAGCTGGTCTGAAAATGGTCTGAGAGAGCAGGGAAAGGAGACTGGCCTGAGGTTTTTGGTATTAGAGGGTCGTTGTTTAGTAAATCTTTTGGGAAAGAGGGCAAGTAAAAGGCCTTACATCTTCATTCATAAAAGAGGGAAAAGGGAAAAATATATTTCTGATGTTAATGTATTCAATTTAAATAGGACAATAACTGCAGATGAAAGAAGTTCAGTTCTTTACAAGTCTAATACCTGGAACAGGGACAGGTCTTTTTCTTTACTCTGAAGTGCTGTCCACACAGAGAAGAACCAGATGCCCCCGCGTGGAGATTATCTAATCCCAGATTGCAGTAATGCCACAGGCTTCATTTTTGATGTTGGACTGCTGACGGCTTTTAAGCTTCACCTCTCACCCTTCCCCCTTCCCCTCCTGCCTCACATCTTGGCAAGCTGATAAGACAGCCCAGGCACTCCATCCTTTGTCAACAGATAGATTTTATAGAACAGATAAGTGAACAGAAGTAATTTTATAAAAATGACATTGTTGTACAATCTACCTTTGTAGTGTTAATTTTAATTTAATAACTGGAAAGTACTCTTTAGGGGATTGTAGAACTTTAGATAATTTTTTCAGTACAAACAATACCATTTTTCTGGGTTAAGAAAAAAATTTATAAAAAACTAAAAGGTCACTTTTAAACTGCATTTTAATTTGTAAGAGTATTATTGACTCTCCATTTTAAAAGATGACATTCTTACATTTTCTCCCTCTTTCTCTTCTTTTTTTAGACATGTTATTATTTTTACATTGTCAAGATTTAGAAAATTTACATTTTGTTTTGTAACCCTAATTTCTAGTTGTTTGGTCTTCTTAGTTAAATGAAATTTATTATCAATCTGTTTACTACATTTTCTCTGTAAATGAATCCTTAATTTTGATTAATCTTTTAGTTGACTGGATTTAATTTTTTTGTAGTTTTTCTTTTCCAAGAAAGGTTCAGAGTTGCCGATTACCTTAAGTTCTAGAATGTTTGAAAACACCTACTGTGTCATTACCCTAACTGATGATTGTATTGACTTGTATGAAGGATTTAAAAATACATGTATTTATATTGGTTAGGTGTACTTTAAGATTCTTGATGCACTGGGCACATTCTGTGTGTGTAACATTAGGCTAAAGGATACGTACAGTACCACTGCCTAGTTTCCTGGCAGGAGGTGTGAAATTGGAAGAGACACCATGTTCCCTGTGAGAGTTTTGTTATCTGTCTGATGTACAACATGCAAAGCCTTGAAGGAAAGAATATTGTTGTGCCTTACTCTGGGGCCTTGTTGACCCAGGAATATTTAGCTGAACTATGGATTCCTTAAAAAATACAACTTTAAGAAATAACATGACTGTTGTACACCTAAAACTAATGCAGTGTAATGTGCCAATTATGTCTCAATGAAACAGAAAAAAAAAAAAAAAAGAACTAACCTGAGAAATTTCTTGGAGGACTAGAGAAGAAGGAATGCAAAAGGAATAGGAAGGGAATTAACATTTTCTAAAGTACCGTCATATGAAGTGATCCTTACATATTACATAGTGTGTACATTTGTTATTGTAACCATGGTATATTGACACAGACCTCATTTTTAGATGAGGAAGGCTCTTAGTGGGTAACATGATTTTCCTCAGATTTATTGTTCATTGACTCAGCAAATGCTTATTGACAGTAAGACATAGTTCCTGGCCTCAGGCAGACAAGAAATGCAGCAACCAGGAAGGGTCCGGCATGCTGCGGGTCAGTCTGCAGATGTATTTCTTCAAAGGTCTGAAGCAAGAGAGCTTTGCTGGGTCAGTTCTCAGACTGAATAACGTGAGCAGCACTGCCAGGCGTTGTGCTAAATATTTGATATATGTTATCTTAATGAATCCTCGTAACTCAAGGAAGTAAGTTTGATTATCTCCATTTGTTCAGATGAGCAATCCGAGGCTTGGAGGGAAAATCTGATTTGCCAGTGACACCCTGTTAGCAGTAGGCAAAGACGTGATTCGACTCCAAGCTATGTGCCCGGCTACCAAGCTGGTGAATGTAATTGGCACAGATGAGGAAGGGGAGAGGTGATGGGGGAGGGCAGCTCAGGTCCTAATGGGTCTCGGGTCTCATACGCTGGGGAGTTTGGACTTCACCCTGAAGTCAGTGGGGGGAGGGAAGCAGGAGAGTGACATCATGGGGTTTCTATTTTGGGAAGATGGTTTTGGCTTTTTGGGTGGGAAGGGAGGGAGGTAGGGCAGGTTCTAGAAAGAGTTGTCACATAGCCAGAAAGCAGTGGAATTAGGATTTGAGCCTAGGTCTGTTTGAATCCCGACCTCATGCTCTTTTCATACTACTTCCTACTTTGGACCTGGGAGTTCCCCAAGAACTTTTCAGTTTCTAGGTACAGGAATTGAGCGGCGGGGTGATCAGGGTGTGCACGTGGCTCAGTTCACCTTTTCAGAGAATTCTGGTCTCTGGGAGCCATTGCCGTTTACACCTGGGGGCTCTGATTGTCTCATGTGCTTCACTTTTCATCCCTTGGAATATGTAGAATATTGCTGAGTTCATCGTAACCGCTTGTTTCCTTTCTTCGGACATTAGCTCTTTTCTCCTTCAAGACTGGCCTTCAGGGATGCAGTTGTTTGTTAAACTGTGAAAAAGAAGCATAGAATCCAGAGGCAACTATTTGAATTCCTTTCGTTTCATCTTTACCTTTAGAATCCAGAACATCCAAACAAGGATTATATAGTTAACTTTGAGATTCGGTCCCTGCGAGATAGTCGAGCACTGATAGAGAAGGTTGGAATTGAAGATGCATCTCAATTCATAGAGGACAACCCGCACCCCCGACTTTGGTATGTGGGAACGGGAGCCCCGCTGCCCGGTGGAGGGCTTTACAGCCTCGGCCCTGCCCTCCGCCTCGCGCGCTGGCCCTCCGCACGGACAACTCCAGTCCTTCCTCTTCTTTTTAAGACGCGCCCGCTTTAGATTTGGAAGAGCTCAAAATAAGCGCAGTATTCAGTGAAGCGTGGATACAAGTGTGTTACAATAAGCACTTCCCACCATGTTTCCCTTGAAGCCATCGTTATAGTAATTGAATTCTAGTTCAAGTCTTGCGTATCAGTAATTTGCAATAGACCTTTCTGATTCTTTCCTGTGAAGGCGCCTGCTGGCTGAAGCAGCTCTTCAGAAACTGGATTTGCACAAGGCCGAGCAAGCATTTGTGCACTGCAAAGATTACCAAGGCATCAAGTTTGTGAAGCGCCTGGGCAACCTACAGAGCGAGTCCATGAAGCAGGCGGAAGTCGCCGCCTACTTTGGCAGGTTCGAAGAGGCTGAGAGAATGTATCTCGATATGGACAGAAGGTTAGTAAGGAAGGTGCGGGCATCCCAGAGCACTTCAGGAGTTGGCAATTTTTTCATGAATGAAGAACGTAAAATAGACTACCTGTACCATACCATTTCTTTCAGAAAAGAATTTTCGTTTGGATTATATCCTAGATATTCCGCATGCCGCCTCATGAATTTATGGCTCGTAATTTTGCGGGCAGTTTTTCTTCTCAGTTTTTACACATGAATAGCTGGCCGAGGGAGATTGTTTCACTTGATAGGAAAAATAATCCTGTGAGTACAGAGACTGGGGGGGCCTTTTATCATTTATTACACAGTTCATTATTTGGCTTTAGGTCATTATTTAATTTTATGTTGTCAAGGAGCATGAAATAGAAATCAAACATATTTAGAGGTTGAGTTTTATCCTTTATATTTCATTTTAGATTTATATAAAGTAATGTATAAACTTCATTTCAGCTATAAACATTTTGCCTAATTTTTATTAATATTATATGTACTTCCAGGACATCCTTAATACAATTTAAGCCCTGAACAGAAAGATAAAACCAAACATGTGTCTGTATGTTTGGTTTTCAAATAAGCCTGATCATGTCTAAGAAACTGATGAGAAGAAGTGATTGTCATTTAAGTCATTATTTTGCTAAGGAAATTGGAAATCCAGGAAAATAAAAGGCGGGAAATCGTTTCCTTTTCCCTATTCTAGGTCCTCCCCGTTGCTTCTTACGTGGTCAGGGTTCACTTCCGAAATGTCTGGAGAGTTACCTTGTCGGTCTTTTCATTGCTGTGTATTCACAGTCCCCCAGAATTGGACCTAGCACATAGTAGGCACTTGACAAATATTTGCCAACTGAATAAATGGTTGAGTGAATGCCGTCGTTTGCAGAGATCTGGCTATTGGCCTCCGGCTGAAACTGGGAGACTGGTTCAGGGTGCTCCAACTCCTGAAGACTGGATCCGGCGACGCAGATGACACCCTCCTTGAGCAGGCCTACAATGCCATTGGAGACTACTTCGCTGACCGGCAAAAGTGGTAAGTAACCTGTCTGGATCCCCTCATCCACTCACCAGTACCCAAAATGCAGCTACCTGCATCCTGACCTGTGAAGTAGTGCTTGGGAAATGAAGCCCGTCCTCCTGGGTCCTAAACTTCAGTAGCTCTAGATGCACACTGAGGGGCATGAGGTACTTGAGGTGGTTAGATAAGCACAGGACAACCTTGGAGTTTCCAAACTCACAAAACTTGTGCTTAGCTCCAGGCAGCTTTTTACTGTTGGGGGAGACCACAGCATGCAATTCTAAGCCATTCTATGATTTATTTCCACAAAAATAGAAACAGTATTTTATGTTGGCCTATTTCGTTATTATAGATTATTTTCAGAAATCATTGGCTTTTATTCTTAAGTTTTCCTTTTGGTGAATGTGCTTTTTTATTTATATCAGTGCTTGGAAGTACCACTGTGTATCAGATGCAAACAGTGTTAAGACTATTCAAAGAGTGTTCTAACTAAAATATGCTTCACAATTTTAGATTTTTTTTCTCCCCAACTTACATGCTTCAAAGATATTTTGTAACTGAAGATAATGACTAGAGTTTTTTAGTAATCCTAATGAAGGAACATGTTTTGCTGAAAGTGCTGTTTATCAGGAGATTCACATTAGCTTTAAAAGCTTTCTTTTTTTCCTCCGTAGGTTGAATGCTGTACAATATTACGTGCAAGGCCGAAACCAGGAACGCTTAGCTGAATGCTATTATATGTTAGAAGATTTTGAGGGATTGGAGAATCTTGCCAGTTCACTTCCAGAAAACCACAAGTTGCTTCCAGTAGGTATTGGAAATTTTAGTTTTTGAAGTTGTTAGTTTACTTTATAAGGTTTTTATGGTTTTAAAAAATTTATTGATTTTAGAGAGGAAAAGAGGAAGGGAGAGAGGGAGGGGGAGAGAGAGAAATTGAGAGAAAGAAACATCCCATTTGTTGATCCATTTATTTATTCACTCACTGGTTGATTCTTGTATGTGTCCTGACTGCAAAGCAAACCCACAGCCTTGGCGCATCGGGACGATGCTCCAACCAACTGAGCTACTTAACCAGGGCCAAGGTTTTTATGTTATAATCAGGAGATGTCCTCTGTAACAAGGAAAATTTAAATTAATCTGTAATCTTACAGTTTCTTAAACATGGGATTATGCTTTTAATTGTTAAAACACTATATCAATATTACAGAATACTTGAAAATGGAGGGGAAATTAATTACATTCTTGCTACATTAACGTGAGTGCAGTTTTGTGTAGTCTCGCTAGTTCTTAAAAAGTTTATTTTTATTGTGTTTTTTTCCATTACCATTTTTTCCCTCATACCATCTTCAGCCTCCACCTACCGGACTTGCCAGTTTTATGAAATTGCTTTTAAAAGTTGACTGAACTCATGGCATATTTACAGATGAACTGAAATGCTGTCAGGGATCTGCTTCACAGTGATCCATGCTGGGCCTGGCGATGAGTGTGCCTGTGTTTGTGTGTTTGGAATTTGGTATAGCAAGAGTTTTAAAAGACAGCCTGACTTTTATTAGTTTATATTAACAATAAAGTATTTCATGTAAAAAAGAGAAACTAAAAGTAGAGTTCTCTAGAACTTTGTTCTTTTTAAACCTCTTTTAATCATTGTTGAGTGATGTTAATGAGCTTGTATGTTATTTGTTTTATCTAAGATGTAAGTCACTGAGCCGTTTAATAACCTAAAGAGTCAGCAGCTCTCAACTACAGGGTCTGCACAGATATCAGTTGTGAGTTCTGCCATGAAAATTTTGTCTGTCAACCAATAGATGAGTGTGTAATTCTGATAATTCAGTTTTCCCTATTGTGAATTAGAGCAGCTATCCCTGTAATGATAGCATTTTACACACCCTATTCTCAATCCTCTGTGTTTTCTGGAGTGGAAAAGAAATTGAAATTACTTATAACCCTGGGTAGAGGGACAGTGGAGCCCACGTGAGTGTTGCCTGTTAGGTGTGCCTGCTGATGCAGAAAAAAGGTAGTGCTGTAGAGGATCCAAAATGGTAATATTACTGACTCAATCTTAAGTAACTATAGCTGTAATAGTAATTAGGTAATTAAAATAATTAAAAATGTTAAACAGTCCTGCACATTTTAAATCAAGTTTGGGAGCAGTTTTTAAGAATATGGTAAACTCTGCATAATATTTAAGTGGGAAATGAAGGACACAAAGCTATATACAGGGTTGGGCAAAAGCAGACTTATTTGGGAAAAATGCAATAATTAATAAGCAATAATACAAGAATAAACTGTTTCACGTACTCACAACTGTAAACCTGCTTTTGCCCTGCTTTTATGATAGCAGTGTGTGCTCCGCCTCCCACGCACGTGTGCATTCAGAGGGGAGAGGTGTTGGGAAGTTACACCAGACTGCAGAGAGAGGTCTCCTATGGGGAGTAAGATTGAGTAACTACATCTTTGTGTTTTCTAATTATTTTTACCATAATAATGTATTACTTTATCATCAGAAAAATAGAACTATTACTTTAAGAAAGATAGTTGGATACAAAATGTACTTTTATGATATTTCCCAAAATATTTTAAAAGTAGAGGTGGGGAAGGAAAAACTCTGGCCAATTAGATGTTCAGAAAGATAAAAATAAAAATGATATTCTGGAAATGGGAAGTACAGCCACATGGGTGTGATGGGTTTTTGTTGTGGCTCTCTCCCCTTGCTGCCGCCCTCCGAGGGGGCTCTGTTTCGGGTCCAGCATCCCAACCTGGTGACTGGCCAGCTTGCCCGGGGCATTCTCTGTAGAGATAGCAGAGAGCTCCGTGAGCGGCATTTCGTCCGCGCCTCACGTTAACAATCACCTTTGACTATACCATCTTTTACCTTCGAGGCTTTTCTTACCCACTAGTGTGGGGTTTATTTTAGAGCTTAATGTTTCTGTAAAGTAGCCTTAAACTGAGAAAGAAAAGAGTGCAGTATCTGGTTAGAAGTCAGCTCCCCAGTGGGAGTCAGCGAAGCACTGGTTTTACAGAAGCTGATGCCCTAGCACCCCTTCTGGTTTGTGGCCTCTGTCCCTATGTCAGTTTAAAGGCAAATTCCTGTAACCACAAGTACTTTTAATACTCACATGTCCCAGTGGAGTTTCGTAAATGAAAGTATAAGTGATTTCCTTGGTATGTGAAATCTGATAGTACTGTTTTGTCCTTACAGGAAATAGCACAAATGTTTGTGAGAGTTGGAATGTGTGAACAAGCAGTGGCTGCATTTTTGAAATGTAATCAACCAAAGGCAGCAGTAGATACCTGTGTACATCTCAACCAAGTAAGGAGCTGAAAATGGAAGTCACCATAGCCATCCTTTAAAGACTGTTGCCAGCTTAAGGGTTGGAGGGCAGGAGGTGAATTTTGTGCAAGGAGACAGGTAGTCTCTTACTTAGTTGAGGACTGAGAAAATGTTGGCATTCCCTCCATTTTTGAAGTGCCAGCATTAGGGGACGACCCAGTCATAACTCACTGAGTATGGGAACATGTATTAACCCTGTGCTTTCAGTCTGGCAAGCTTTTCTGCATTTCACTAGGGTTGGGTTTTATTTCTACAGAAGGGCCAGGTGATGGTCACTGCAAGAGGGAAGAATAGAGTGACTTTATCAATATTTACTTTGGCAAGTCTACATTCTTTTCCCTTTATTTTTTATTTTATTTATTTACTTTTAGAGAATGGGGAAGGGCAGGAGAAAGAGAGGATGAGAAACATCAGCGAGTGAGAGATATATTGATTGGTTGCCTCTCACATGTCACCAACCGGGGACCTGGCCTGCAACCCACACATGTGTCCTGACTGGGAATCGAACCAGCAACCTTTAGGTTCACAGGCCAGTGCCCAATCCACTGAGCAACACCAGCCAGAGCAGTATATTCTTTTCCCTTTAAAGACAATACATACTGTATATTTTTAAGAGCTGGAATTTAATTAAAAGTACAGAGTTTTGGTTGAAATTGTTGACTGTCGATGTGTTCCTTTAAAGTATTTAATAAAGCTTCACTTGCTTTATAAAAATAACTTTCAAATGTTAAATCCAATAGGACATTTTCTTAACTGCAATTGTATATATATTTTTTTACTGTACACATATCTTTTTCTCTCATAATTTGTGCAGAATTAGAATTTTAAAATTAATGTGGTTATAAATTTGAAGGTGTTATTTCTCAGGTGTACTTGTCAAGCAAATCAAAGTCTTAGATCATTTAATCATTTTGATGCATGTTTAACTTATAAAACTTATAATTGCTCTGATTTTAAGTGACTTAAAAACAAATACCAGTTTTTAATTTTAATATAGTGTTATCATTATAAAGTTAATGCTTTATTGTGTGAATTTTATGACGTATGTGACTATAAGTGCTTGGGTAACTAAATGGTATATTTTTTCTCCTAGTGGAACAAAGCTGTTGAATTGGCTAAAAATCATAGTATGAAAGAAATTGGATCCCTGTTGGCGAGATATGCAGCTCATTTATTAGAAAAGAATAAAATCCTTGATGCCATAGAGCTCTACCGGAAAGCCAATTACTTTTATGATGCTGCGAAACTGATGTTTAAGGTATGTAATGGTAGTGGTGAGTATTTGGTTTGTTCTAGTTACCAGTGTTTACTTAGATATTAAAGAACACATTTTCTATTTTGTTTGGAAACAACTATTTGTTACAAAAAATTACCTCCGGTTTTATTACTATTATAACTAACTATGTTATCTTAGTATTATTACCTTTACTAACAAGGCTATTTATTAATATTAGCACCTTATTTACACCTAAACAATTATGTGTTCACTTAATACTTATGTTGAAGAATTACAGAATTTTTAGGGACCATACAGTACAAATTTCCTTAACTGGGAATTAAATCCTGCTGATAATAGAATTTTGAATCCTTTCAAATGCACAAGTTTTAAAGGCATTACCCTTCTCACAGTATGCATGTGGCAGGAAGGTCACCAGTCCAGGATTAATGTATGTAAAGTTTACATTCTATTCTTTTCCCATTTGCTTTAATGAAAACATGAAAAATTTCCCTCAGAATCATTTAAATAAATAAAAATAAAAATTCCTGAAGGATATACCATGTTAAAACTATTTTTTCTCTATGTACTTGGAACATTATTTAAAAAATCTCTTTGTTATAAAAATATAGATGATTCCATGGAAGCTTTCTTTATTCTGACTTATCTGACAGCATCTGTTATTTTCTAAGTGTGTTATGAGTTCTAACCCCAAGAGCTAAATGCTAAGAAAGTATTATCAGTGCTAAGGAAAAGAAAGTGGCTTTTAAACTGTTTATCATAAATGAGGGGTACTTATAGTCTGCCCTACAGACTTTCTTCCTGTTTTTAGAGAATTCAATGTGGGATGATTGTAACTGTACAGATAAAGGTTAAACAATATCTTCCCCCAATTCTTTAAATGTTTAAAGATTGCAGATGAAGAGGCAAAGAAAAGAACTAAACCTTTACGTGTTAAGAAGCTCTATGTGCTATCAGCCTTGCTTATAGAGCAGTACCATGAACAGATGAAAAATGCCCAGCGAGGAAACGTTAAAGGAAAGGGTTCGGAGGTAAGATAGAGCATCAGAGAAGATGGAATCACTGGAAGTGTTTAAGGAGAAAAACAACTGGACTTCTCTTTTTGGACAGGCCGTTTAATTTGCTTATTTGCATTTATTTTCTTAAATGATACGAGGAAAAGGAATGACTGATTTGGAATTAGTACTCAAATTTTAGAAGTTTCTACTTGGAAATATTGAAAATTATTTTTTCTGTAAGCTTACTCTACAGTCTTTGCTTTAACTCCTTACTTAGTAACTCCTTTCTAATATGTGAGTTCTAAAAAATCTGTCCTAGATTATGTATATTATTTTAATGTGCAAATGAATCTCTTATTAAAGGTTAATCAATTCTATTTTAACCCTTTCACAAAGTGTGTGTGTATATATATATATATATATATATATATATATATATATATAACAAATCACCACCATACTTTAAACATCTTACATTTATTTGTCACTTATACCTCAATAAAGCAGAAGAAAATTTGATCATACTAGTTTAGCAAAATATGAATTCTAATGAAGAAATTAAGTCTGCAGTGACAGTTTTGTAATGATAAAATCTGCTAATTTAAATATTTTAATGTATAGCAATTTCAGAAGCTATCTTCCTTGGCAGGACCATTGTTGTGGTTGGGCTGATCGGAAATGTCTGCTTCACATTTAGGCCACTTCAGCTTTGGCTGGTTTGCTGGAGGAAGAGGCTCTGTCTGCAGCTGGTCGGTTCACAGACAATGCTTGGAGAGGGGCCGAGGCCTACCACTTCCTCATACTCGCTCAGAGGCAGCTCTATGAGGGCTATGTTGACACTGCGCTGAAGACAGGTGGGCCTGTTACCTGCTATACAGAGTCTGTCTAAAATTATGAATTGAATAGGAAGGGCCAGCTCCTTCAGTTTGCCCTTAGATTAATTTCCTTTTTTTCAATTTTATTTATTTATTTTTAGAGAGGGGAGAGGGGAGGGGGAGAAAGGGAGAGAAATATCAATGTATAAAGAGAGATATCAGTCAGTTGCCTCTTGCACACCCCTAACTGGGGACCTGACCTGCAACCCAGGCATGTGCCCTGACTGGGAATCGAACCGGTGATCTTTCGGTTCGCAGGCTGGTGCTCAATCCACAGAGCCACAGCAACCGGGGCATTATATTAATTTCAATAACACTTTTTTTTCCTATGGATTTTCATCTTTGAGATTTGCTGTCTGTAATTTGTTTTATGCATTATACTTTTTGAAATTCTTTTTATTTTTTAATACATTGAAAGCAATATGTATGGTTTACAGAAAAACAGGAAGTTTGAGATAAGGGAAAAGAACATTTAGAGCATTCACTATTGTATTCATTCAAAGACGAACACCGATAGCTCTTAGATATCTGTGTTTCTCTCTAAAGTTCTGTAGTTTCTTGTAAGCACTGAACATATTTTTTGCAGTTTATTTCTATTTTCGTAGTTAGCAATGGGACTACAAACTTTTTTTCTAATTGCTTATCATTTATATATAGGAACCATTTTCATTTTGTTTACTTTATAACTGACCTTCATTTAATTCTAACTGATTAATATGTGATATAAGTTACACACTGTTTAAAATAGTTGTATTTTATATAATTTATGCACAATTTCTAGATTTATTCTAAGAAAAATTAGACCTTTAACTTGAGATTCTTCACCTACTGAGTGAAGATATCTATATACTTTAATATTTTTGTCTTTCAGTGATAAAACGATCTGAAAAACATATGCCCTGTGAAATTAGAGGTTATTTTTTATTATAACCGAATGAATTTATTTTTCATAAATTTCTCCTGTGAATTTTGTTGTAAACATTTGATTCTCAAACCAGTTTATGAGAACCTAATTGTAAAATACATGAATATATTGCTTTAAGTTATTTTATGAAATTTCTAATATAGTGTAACAAGATATTTTTAAGATTGGAAAGTAGAGAAGAAAACATATAGTTTGGTTACCAATCTGATATTAATTCTACAGTGCATTTTTAAGAAAGAGATTATATCTCTAGTATAGAAAAATTGAAAATAAGATATGATAGCTGTCAAAAAAATGGTCTGAACTGACAACTTAGAGGCTCATTTTCACTTTTTCCCCCTCAAAGTTCTGTTTTTTTCAATAAGACAAACAGAAAAGCAATAATCTGTTCAAAAAAACACAAAGAGAAAATGTTTTACTGTCTCTGGAATGCCATAAAACTTTCTAGTGCATTTATTTGGAACAGAAAATGTGTGTTTTGACATCAGATGTTTTGGTTTGTGTGTACATTTCTAAATGGCCGGGCGCATTGTTTGGTGATGCATATCTCTCCAGGACCTGCGCTGTTAGCTGGCGTTATAGGACCCCGGAGATCACGCAGCCTCCTCCCTCCTGGCAGCGCTCTGACCTCCCACCATTGTTTTCTTTAACTTTGCCGAAGTTCACGTAGATTAGACTAAAACAGCTTAACACGCAGTCTTTCCCATGCATGATCATGATTACTTGGCAAAATTCAGATTGTCCGTTCTTTCCCAGCTCTTCACCTGAGAGACTACGAAGACATCATCCCTGCCGTTGAGATCTACTCTCTGTTGGCGCTCTGTGCGTGCGCCAGTAGAGCTTTTGGCACCTGCTCGAAGGCTTTTATTAAACTCGAGTCTCTAGAGAGCCTCAGTGCAGAACAGAGACAGCAGTACGAAGACCTTGCTCTAGAAATCTTCACCAAACATACTCCAAAAGATAACAGAAAGTCGGAGCTGGACAACCTTCTCGAAGGGTAAGGCTGATTCTAATTAGTAAACGTCATTCTACCTTCTTAGAAGCTTGGATTTGTATATGTATAATAATGTGATATAATAAAGCACTAACTTTTTAAATGGTTAACATTATACCCTGTTTTAAGTGGTTAACATTATACCCTGTATATTAATGCTCTATTTTCTCATTGTAAGAAAAGCTTTTAAGTTTACCTTGAAATGCTTTTTATTTCTCAGTGTTTTAAATGGAATAAAGTTTTAAGTAATTAGCGTTTTGAAGTATAATTATTTGTTTAATCACTAATTTTCCCTCTCATTTTTGCAGAGGGGAAGGGAAACTTCCAACGTGCATTGCCACAGGAAGCCCGATCGCCGAGTACCAGTTCTGGATGTGTGGCGTGTGCAAGCACTGCGCCCTGACTCAGGAGATCAGCAACTACAGCTTCTGCCCCCTGTGCCACAGCCCAGTGGGGTAAAGAAGTGACAGGCTGTGTGACACTGTTGCATATATGTAACATATATGCATAGCTATCACTGTGTACATGTACTATTTTATATACTTTTGTGTCAAAACTATGATTATGAAATAATGGTGCTGATTTTCATATAAAATGTATGGAAGTCAACCTTATTTCATGTCTTTCTATTTTTCTGCCTGTCTACCTACCTATCTCCCTGTCTGGTGGTTGGTTACATAATACTATGGAAATAATCTGAATAAGAATTTTTTTCTCACAGTATCAAGGTTTCTAATTCACTGAAAAATCTTGGTTGGGGGGTTAGGGGCAGCATGGGAGGGGGGCAAGGTTGTATCAGAAGAAATTTAAACAGTTTGCTACAAGTCCAAAATCAGCTATTGACTTCTTAAGCCTTTCCCAGCATACCTATTGGGAACTCTCTTTTGGAGCTTTTTCATTTGTCACTAATTTCCATGGTACCTGAGTGCTAGAAATTTCCCTCTAGTTATTTCAGGTAGAGCCTGAGTTGCTGTCAATACTTCTTGTTCAGTGTAATATGGAAACCAAACTCTCTAAAAATAACCTTTCATACATTGTACAGTTAAATTATCACATATGTCAGGCATATCTTTTCTACAGTTGTGAAAGGTGGTGACTGTGCTGTGGGATCCATATCTGAAAGTGTTAAGTGATCTGTCATGTCTTGGGGACCTTGTCTGTCTTGAAAATGGTACTAGAGAAAGACCCGCAGTGTGAGTTGACCCAACTGGTTTTATGCAACATGAAGGAAATTTCAGAATAACAACCACTGACAGACTCTCCCATGGTCAAAGGGGCAAGGGGAAGCAAATGCTTGGAGAGATGTCGGAATGAGGCAGTATATTGAAGGCAGCATGAAACAGGTTTTGTCTTGAAGTAAACATGCACTGGTTCCCTTTCAGTAATGCTGAGCTGTTCTTTATCATAAAACTTGGTCTGAATTATGTTAACTTCCAAAAACATGGAAGGCCAAGTATTGAGATGACGGAACCTCCTGATACAGCTGTACAGGTGAGCGCGGTGCCTGACAAGCAGCGTAGCACCGCTGGCCCTCCTGCTGCTGTCGTGCACAAGTGCTGACTGGATCATACACTTTGCTAAAGGTCACTTTGAAATTCCATTGTTCTGTTTCAGGGGATGAGATCTTAGGTTTTAAGTGAAATAATATGAAACTAATATATATTGAGGTAAAAAAAGACTTGTATTTATCTTAAGTTTCCTTTATTTAGAACTTATGGATAACATAGTATTTTTCTTGTTGACTTAAATATTTTGGTGGGATTTGCTTAGGAGGGTGTAGGACTGTAGAGTGGGTAAGGAAAGAAAGGGTCAGAAGGGACAGTGGATGTCTAATGTCACTTTTGCTACCAAACAGGGAAAACCACCACCACCACCACCTATAAAGGTACTAGGCATGTGCCAGCTGACTGCGTTAGGGTGAATTACTCCTTAGAGGTCACACAGAATTCTCATTTAGAAACGGGGGAAAAACTATGTTACTTGACTTTTAAGAGAAAATCAGGAGTATTTAATTTGATGATCATATAGCTCAAAGATATTGCTACCCAGTTTCTAAAATGCAGAAGCAATATTATGCTGCCCCCTTCTGTGTAATCTTATTTTCTCAATTCATTTTTTTTTTTAAGAAGTCAATACCCACTATACTGTTAAAACTGACAAGTGTGGGTGAGGACATGGAGCAGCGGAAATCCTCCTGCGTTGCTGGTGGAAACGTAGCATGGGACACCAACTTCAGACATGTTGGGATTTGGCGGTTCTCTGTATAGCCTGGAAATATGCATATGTACCCGTGTATGTGTGTGTATATGCATGTGTATGTATGTGTAGTTTAAAAAATTTTTTTACTTTATTTTACTTTATTTTATTTTTTACTGCTCCGGTTAACAAAATGGAAGTTTTATTGAGACCCCAGTGCCCTGTGGCTCAGGAAGGGGGCTATCCTGTGAGGGAAGGAAGGGCCTTATTTGACTTTCTTCTCGGGGTCTTGGGTGTCGGTGTGGCCATACTTCTTCCTGTGGCAGTTGAGAGGATGGGGCTGCAGGCAAGCGTAACACTTTCAGCAGGTCATCTTGTTTCAGTTGTATTTCTGGGTGGGCTGGCAGAGGGAAGGCTTGATGCCATTCCGCAGGCAGAGTACCAAGTGTAAGTGGACTCCGTGGAAGATGGGCATGTGAGTCAGAGAGAGCCAGCCACTGAACCCAGCCCCGGCACCTCAGTCACAGGGCACAGCCCTCGGTGTCATATACACCAGAGCTTTTCAAGTGTGATGGGGATGCCATGTGTGTTCTGTGAGCAGATGAACACACCAGCCTAGCCTGCCCCACAGACCCTCTGTCTGCATTTCCCACTCTTGTCAGATACGTGATTTGAACACATTTTCTCTCGTTCTCTGGGTTGTTTTTTTTTATTTTGTTGATAGTCTTTTTGTTGCACAAAAGTTTTAAAATTTCTATCAAGTCCAGCTTGTCTGTTTTTTCTTTTGTTGCCTGTGCCTTTGGTGTCATATCCAAGAAAACATTGTCGAAAACAGTGTCCTGAGGCTTTTCGCTTTGTTTTATTCTAAGAATGTCGTATTTTTAGCTCTTATATTTAGGTCTTTAATCCATTGTGAGTAAATTTTAAAATATGATGTTAGGTTAGGATCCAGCTTCATTTTTTACATGTAGATATCCAGTTTTCTCAGAACCGTTTATTAGAAAACTGCCTTTATGCCAGTACTGTACTGTTTTGATTATTGTAGCTTTGTAGTAAGTTTGGAAATCAGGAAGCACGAGTCCTTTAATTTTGTTCTTTTTCAAGATTGTTTCGGCTACTTTGGATCCCTTAAAATTCCATATAAGTTTTAGAATGGATTTTTCTATTTCTGTAAAACCATTATTGGGGTTTTGAGGATTCCATTAAATCTGTGGAGTGCTTTAAGTAATGTTGACGTCTTTAAAATACTGAGTTTTATAATCCATGAACATGGGATCTTTCTAGTTCTGTCTTTACTTACAGCCAAGTTTCATTGTATGTCTTTTACTTCCTTGGTTAATTCTAAGTATTTTATTCTTTTTGATGTTACTGTAAATGGACTTGTTTTTATTTTTATTTTTGAATAAAATGGATTGTTCATTTTACATAATTTTTAACTGAATTAAACATATTGCACTTGTTATTATCTGGGTTTCTTTTTGGCATAAACAGCCAAGGAATGTAAAGTAACATCCATAGAGCACAGACTGTTGACACATTGTACTATTTGATTAATCTTTACATTATTCCAAAGGTTCAAAAAGGTTGAGAGGTTTGCAATCTAGGGTCTTGCAGCTAATAAACAGTTTGAATTTGGACCCTGGAACATGAGACAACTAAGTTAATAGGATTCTGACACAAAATGTCTCGGTAACCAGAGCCTACTCGGAACAGGGGTGTTTTGCTGAAGGTGGACACGTACACATGTACCAGATAGCTGCTACGATCACCCATTCATAAACCAACGTTTCTTCTGCTTCCGGCACGCTCCCTCCCCCAATGTACAAAGGGCAAATCCCTTGCAACATCAGAGCACGAATTTGGAAATCAGTTTGGTGTATATTTTTCCAGGAAACGAGGCTGGTGGGACAAGCAGTAACAACGGATTGCACCTCTCAAGGGTCTGTCCAAGCTTTCTGGGCAGCCTTAAGTCTCTGCCAGCAAGTCAGTACGATCCGGCCAGACGACGGGTCCTCAGGAGGCACAGACTGCCCCCTCTGGTAGAGCAGGAGGTTAATTCTGAGGTGCGGAAGGGGCTTGGCTTTGCGGTTCTGCCTCTGAAATCAACCCCCACGCCACACTGAAAGCCGGGCCTGGTACAACTATGGAAGAGCAGCAGGGGCAAGAAAGCCGCACAACTCTAGCACGCGCCCAGGCTCATTTCCAGAAGGGCGAGTACGCGGAGGCCGAGACGCTGTACTCTGCCTACATTCGCCAGTGCGCCTGTGCGGCTTCTGCGGGAGCGACTCGCGGGAGGTAACTATCGCGAGAAGTGCGGCGAGCCGTGTCTTCGTGATGTGCATGCGAGTGGGGATCCCGCGGCCTCTTTGCTCTGCAACGAGAGCACAAGGGCCATGGACCCAGGCGACAGATGCTTATTTTCTCAGAAAGGCGTTGAGGGGAGTGTCTTGGAGTGCACTTGAGCGTTGCTCCAAGACACCCAGGAGGGTGTCGCGACTCTGGCGCATCCGCTGCCTTTCACCAGGTTTCCCTATCGCACGTCTCGATCAAGGGACTCAGGGAGGGTAGGGTTTTTCCACCCGTTCTTTTAACAGTAGGGTATCCGACACCTGGTGAGGGCGAGGCGACATGGCTGGGCAGTGCTACTCTACCACATGGGATCACAGCCCCAACCACATTTTCACAGCAAGGGTATTTTGCTTTTCATGTAGTGTAAAAGTTTTTTTTTTTTTTTTTAAATATATGGGAAATTGTATAGTGAACCTTTAGGTAACCATGATTTGGCTTCAGCATTATCACTTTACCTAGACCTCAAATTATTTATCTATGGATGTGTCAAAAGTATTTCTGAGTATGAAGGATTCTTAAAACAACATAACCATGATACCATTATCACATAATTTGTCAATGTTAAATATCCAGTAAGTGTCGGAACTTTACTAATTGATCAATAAAATGATTTATTTTTTCATTTATTGACTTGAGAGAGAGAGAGAGAAAGAGACAGGGAGGGAGATGGGCTGGGGGCGGTGGGGAGCGGGGAGAGAAACATCCATTTGCTGTTCCACTCACTTATAAATTCATTGGTTGATTTTTGGATGTGCCCAGATGGGAGATCTAACCCACAACCTTGGCTGTCAGGACCACGCTCTAACCAGCTGAGCTATCCAGCCAGGGTAATAATTGTTTTTTTGTTTTGTTGTTTGGTTGGTTTGTGCTAATCAGATGGTTCAAGTCAGGATACACATCAGATCTCTTAATCTATAGGCTCACTTTTTTTTCCCCTTTGTGAACCCCGAGAAAGAAGACACCTACTAAGAAGGGCTCCTGGTGGGTAAGTGGACTCAAAAGATAAACAATGTCCCCCGCCCCACCCCCACCAAATAAAAAAGCCCTAGCAGCCATTTCTACACAGGGGCTCCTCATGCAAAGCTGCACTTCAGGAAGAAGTCTGCACTGAATTGCCTGTCTGCAGGGTTTCTGCCATCTGAGCCAGGTTCCTGGAATCCTATTTTAACCAATAGGGCTGAGGCTTTCCTTATCCAATTGGAGATGCTCTATTCTGACCAATCAGGTCAGTGCCTTTTGGGCCAAATTGCTAGACTTTGCAGTCCTCCTTTGCAGGAGGACAGACCAATCAGGAACCAGCGCCGGGGACATCTAGCCATATAAGCGCACTACCCTCTGGCTCTGGGAGTCCATTTCTCTGTTCGTCAGGTACTGTGTTTCCCTGGCTGAGCTGAGACACTGAAGATGTCTCACCAGAGCAGACCATCCAGAGCCGACCCTCCTGGTCCTGGGGCCGCCTCACTGGCCTGCCGTTCTCACTGCTGTGATGTATTACAGTTGAGCTGTTCTGCAGTGAGTGAAGTTTGCTTCTTCACCACACTCCAAATTGGGGATTCCTTCTGGCTTTGAATTGGCAGCAACGACCATCGGTTGACACCTTGTAGTTAGTTTGTTGAGGAAACCGTGTCATGTGCCCTGAGAGTTACCCATATATTGGGTTTGCGGGCCCCATCCCCCCGATGTTATTTAACATAGTCCTCTGTCTCCTACATTGCTTGCAAGTTAGTAGTTACATCTTGGGGTTTATTCAATTCAGTTTCAGTATGGCAAGAATACTTCATAGGTGATGTACATCTACCAGAAAGTAGATAGTATCTGGTTGTCTTTCTTTTTGTGGTGTTAGCAACCTGACCTACTAATACTGGCTTGCCCAAAGCTTCTTTGGTTTATGCGTGAACGTACAACATTCGTTAGTCCAAATTTTGCCTTAGTTCTTGAGGATGTGGAGGGGGTCAGCGGGAGAAAAGAGAGAACAGAGGGGTTGAGTGAGCAGCTTTTTTGACAGTTTGAGTTGTCTGCTGTATCACCCTCTTCTCTCAAGGATTTGTTTTTTGTTTTTTGTTTTTTTTGGTCGTCAGAGGATACCAGCTTGTTTTTTGTGTGTGACTTAAGGTATGCCTGTGTGTTAAATCCATATGAATTAAACCAGGGAAATAAAATTGCTTTCTCTTTCAATAATACACCAGAATAATAGTTAATTGAAGTCTCTGAATAGGCAAGAAGATGGTACCACCTCCCTCCCCAAGTAAACAGTAAACATAGAAAACACAGTTTTTTATTTTTGTTTCAAGCTCCAAGAATAGACTTACCTGGTAGGTTTCGAATAGTATCGTCAGCAACAGGTATACTGATGCCATCCAGTCTTGTTCCTCTTTACTCTTTGCACGTCTGAGTTGGAGAGCACAGTGTGTGCTGGTAGGAAATGTAATTTCTGCCCCTGCCTAGTTTAAAAAAGAAAATCTTCATAGTTTAGTAGAAGGGAGGTCAGTGTGCTTGAATGCCAGTCCTGGCCCTGCCACATAGCTTGTCCCTTTTCTCAGCCTCAGTTTCTCATCTGTAAAATGAGCCTTTGGTTTCCTTGGAGTTCTGAAATTCTTCAAGGAACCCATGGATTGAAACTGACTTCAACTTTTTCCCTTACGGGTGTCTTTTAAAGTTTAAATCTGTTATAAAAATATTGGGTCACTGAGTCATTTTGAAATAGTCTCTGCAAACTTTGAACACCTTTCACTCTGAATGGTTTAATAACATTTCCTTTTACAGCCCAAACCTAATTTCCAAGTGTTTTTTTCTTTGCTGAAGTTAGCAAGTGCTAAAAATCCACATTTGGATTAGGTAATCTGGTTACATTTCATTACCATAAATACTATTATTATAAAAATCTCAATATTACAGAAAAAATTTTTGGGCTCCAAATGTTAGCCCATGTCTTTAAAATATGAAACAACATCCACATGAAAAGTAGGCTTTTAGAATTTGTTGTAATGAGATGCAATTCTAAATCAAACATTCTAAGATCCTCTGAATATAAGAAATTTATAACAAAGCTCTGAAGCTTAGAAATTTAATGACTAAAACTTGACTGGACTCCTGAAGCTACATTTTCCTTAAAACTCTTTACAGGGTAGCAGTTAACCTAGTGTCATGACAGACAGATGAAGGGAGTGAACCCCCTTGTTCTCTTGGTTTTAACAGTGGTGCTAGTAGTATCCAGAAGTCTCCCTCAATCATAGCTCGCAGAAACAGGCATTTTCTAAAACTGCAGTGTTCCTCCCCATCATTAGCAAACTTGGACTTGAAGGAGACCCCTAGGCTGTGGGTACCTCTCATGGCGGCAGTAGTTACAGTCCCTGTCTGACATGTGAAGGATCAAGATTAAGGGAAGGAAGTTTTAATAACACTGACAGCAGCAGTCTCACAGATATTTTCTGAGGACTATGGGGTGTAGCAAAGAAATGGCAGATGAGTTTAGGCTACATCTTTCCTGTTTGGTTCAAATTTGAGAATCCCTTTGGAAAAAAAGAAGGAGAAACAGAATCATCTCTGACAGAGCAGAGCCCACGAATGTCCTCTGTGCGGAGGATTTGTGCAGCAGGGGCTGGGTGGAGGGGGAGGGGCGGGAGGGCTGAGGAACCTGTTGGGCTGGTCGCTGTCAGAGCTGCCTGGAGCCCTGGGATGCAGAGCTGATTCTGCACACTGGAGCCAAAGGGGACCCAGAGCCTTGCTTTTCTAGCAGGAAGCCAACCTGGCCTTGGCAGGGTCTCAGCCCAAACTGGAGGGAGGGCAGCTCTTTCCCCAGACAGCACTCCCTGGGGATCCACGTGTTGACTTTTCACTTAGGGTTAACTTTTAGTTCTTTATTGGTGGCAAGTGATTTCAAAACTCATTGTTGTGGGTTCACTTAAAATTTTGAAACTAGAATTGATGATTCACTTTGCGACATGCACATAGCAGTCTGGGACTTTGGGCTGGCTTTCCCTGGTTGCTCAGCCCGAATCCGATCAGTCGTCTTTGCCCTGCTGGCACGCACTTAGAAAATGAGCAGCGATTTGGTTCTATATTCAGCCAAACAAGCTGGCAAAGAACTGGGACTTTGAGTGCACTATGAAATGACTGTGTTTTTCCGATTGGCATTGTAATGCTACACGCAGGTGGACAACAGGATTAAACAAGAATTGATCCACTGCTTTAATTTCTCTGCACTTTGCCTCTTCAGCTTGGTTTCTCAGTGTGGATACTGCATGCTATAGGCTGTGCAGTTTGACAATATCCCAGGGAGAATGAAAGTGGAAGTGGGAGGAATTTGGTAACGTGGTGTTTTTAATGTGAACTTTCTGTTTAAAGCGAACGCAGCCCTAAGGACTTGGCTACTGCGTATAACAACAGGGGGCAAATCAAGTACTTCAGGGTGGATTTTTACGAAGCCATGGATGACTACACATCTGCCATAGAAGTCCAACCCAATTTTGAAGTTCCATATTACAACAGAGGGTTGATATTCTATAGGCTGGGTAAGAATTTTTTCCCCCGTTTGTCCTTGATTTTTATATTCGCTGGACTTCGAGCTCTTGAATGTTGTAAGACTAATGTACTGATCATCAAGTCTTTGATGTGAAATTTAGGTTTAGAGCCTGGAACAAAGGAGTTGTTCCTGAGTTTATTTTAGACTTTCAAAAGGCATTACAGGCCACAGTGGTGTGCGAGGGTGGGGATGGGACGTGGGTGCCAGAGGCACTGTGACCCCATTCCTTTGTGCCTGTGTGTTCTCAACTGCACAAGGAGGGTAGCGCTGATGATCACCTGTGAAACCTTCCTGAATTAAACTCTTTGAAGGTGCACAAGGGGATGTGAAGCGAAGGAGTTTTACATCCTTGGCATTAGGGGAGCGTAGGTACTGTTTATATTTAATGTGTTAAAAAGAATTATTTCCTGTTTCCTAATTGTACTGTAATTATCTAAAATAGGTGATATAATTTTGTTGAAATGCCATGATGATTTATGCCATTTACCTGCTAAATCTCAATAAATAAACCCCTAGCTAATTTTAAATATATTATTATGTAAGGGCAGACAAAATTACTTTGATATAGTCACCACTATATCATTATTAAGAGAAAAAAAATTCCTTCAGTAGGAGTGGTTGAAAGCTCATAACTATAAAAGCAAAAGTGTGTATATCCAAACTTTACTATGAATTATATAAGGAAATACTCAGCTTTTTTTCTCTTTTCCATTCTTTTTTTGGATTCTGGTGCAGGGTGCTTTGATGATGCTTTGGAAGACTTCAAGAAAGCATTAGACTTAAATCCCGGATTTCAAGATGCTACTTTGAGCTTAAAACAGACTATGCTAGACAAAGAAGAAAAACAAAGAAGAAATTATTGAAAAATTTAACTTTGAAATATTAATTCATGATCCTTATAACGGGCATCTCATTGTCTCTAATTTAAAGTGGATATTGAGCTATTTTGATTTATATTTAAGATAAAGAGGTTCATACATTAGCACTGAAAGTTAAATAATTGAAGGTAGTTAATTTTAGATTTAGTATTTATGTTAAATAGATGTACTTTTTATAAAGCATGAATAAGTAATAACAATGTATAATTGTATGTTATTACAGTAAAATAGTTAAAGAAATGTGTGGTGTTTTCAGTAAAACATGTTTTTTGCTCTCTTTTTATTCCCAGTTTTTAAAAAGATTTGATTTATTTATTTTTAGAGAGAGACGGGAAGGGAGGGAGAAAGAGAGGGAGAGGGACTTCAGTGTGAGAGAAAAACACTGATTCGCTGCTCCTTGTATGCGCCCGCACCAGGGACCGAACCCACGCTCCTGACCGAGCTTGAACCGGCCACCTTTTGCTTGGCAGGACGACGCCCACCGAACTGAGCCACATCAGTCAGGGCCCCAGTTTTTTATTTAAAAAATTTACATCTATAGAAAAGTAGAAGTAGAATATAGTAAACACCAATAAACTCTTCACTTAGATTCATCAGTTATTAACATTGTTTCACATTTGCTTTTTCTCTGTATTTGAATATATAAAATTTTGCTGAACCATTTGAAAATAGGTTGCAGATACCATAATACTTTACTACTAAATATTTTAGCCTGCATCTTCTAAGAATAGAGATGTTCCTCTTTATAGCCACAGTACCATTATAATACCTAATAAAATTAACAGTTCTATAATATAATCCATACCCAGCCCACATTCTAACATTCCCAATTGTTTCCAAAATGTATTGTGTAGATTTTTATTCCTGGATCTGGAGTCAATCAAGTTACACTGCAGTTCGCTATGTCTATTTGAGTTCTTTTAATCTAGAACAGGCCCCTGCCCATTGTCTCCCCATGGCATTTGCTTTCAGAGCAAAGCTATTTTATGTAGCTAGGCAAGGGAGATGTAACATTTGGGGTCAAAAATAAACAAATGTCCTACATGAGAGCAATTCGAAAGAATTCAACTGACAACGGTTTTCTCTAGAAATCATTGATAAGGTAGGTTAGGATTTAAATATTGAGCATAATTTTCTGTCTGCAGATAATGATGATAATTATTGCCACATTAACATTTACTGAGTACTCGCTATGAGTCAAGCACTGTTCAGACTCTTTGTATACGAAGTTGGGAGTGGTATGGGGTGGAGGGAGAGGTGAGGAACTGACGAAAAGCATTTAGTAAATACAAAACTTAAAGAAATCGGTTTTATTTGGGTGCTGCCAACAAACGACTAGGGTATGATGAAGTGTTTAGAACTGGGAAGAAGCTGAAGGGAGAACAAGCCAAAGCAGCCGTGTCTCATCTACACTTTTTTGGTTTTTATTGTTGTGGTTTGGCTTTCAGGGATGTAGATCCTACACCTTGGGATCTCCCAAACTTGTTTATTACTATGGAAAACCTGTTCTGGCGTGGCAGTGACCTGATCGGGAGAAAGGTGCAGAGAAACTTTTGGGGCTTTCTCAGTTGCACTTACCATCAACAATCAGCCTGAACAGTGTTTTTGTTTTTGTTTTAAATTTTCTGAGTTTAAGTGATCTCATGAAGCAGAAGTAATCACCCAGTTTGTAGTTAATAAATCATATCTGGCAAAATACATGGAGAATTTGGGCTGCAGGTGAGTGAATATTAAAAGGAAATGAAATTTGAAAGGAAACGAAAAGTCTCCATATTCTTGGAATTATTCACATTTTCCAAAATGACTTTCCATTTGTTGGAAATGTCTTTAAAAGAATGTATAAAGTTGCATTAAAATGTACAAAAATCCCTCTTAGGAAAACTTATTTCAAAAGCGAGGTCCCTAGACCTTGGGAGAGCTTCAAGCCATTCCACCCAGAACATCGAATACTGAGATAACTTCAGTAACTTTATTTTCTCTTGGCCCATATTCTCTTTTCCTTGCTCTTGACTGGGATCAGGTATAGTATGAAAAAGAAAACTTGTTAAGAAATTTCATTTGGTTTGTTGGATTTATTTTTCAGTGTTTCTCCATCCTTTATCAGAAAACAAAATTCAATGAAATTCATAGCACTTCCCGATTAGAACCCAGGCACATTTGTCTGTTATTTTTGTCTCAAGTTACTGGAAATAACTAAAGAATAATGTATTTTCATTGTTTATCTTCAAAACTTTAGGCATTACACATTCAGATTCTAAATTTCTGATTGACTAAGTAATACCTTGGATATATGCCTTAAAGATATTCTTTAGTGTTTGCTAGTGTTCAGATTGTCCACATTTCCTTCTTCTACTAGAAAGTTAGCCAAGTATAGTTTTCCAGTGTTTCTCTCAGCAAAAACCAGGCAGAAAATTCTGGTTCGTTATAAGTTCTGTCTCTCACAAAGTAAGAGACTAAATGGAGTTAAGTTGCTTTTGAGCTTAGAAAATTTCTCTTAACTCTTCAGCACGCCGCTGTTTTTTGCCTCCTGTAATCTGGAGCTGAATAAAACCAACTGACTGACTTTGTGACAGTGAACTATAGTCCGGCTGGTGAGATAGCAAACTGCATTTCCAAGTCAGCTTTTAGTCAATAATATAATTGTCCTTTTTCTGTATCTTTCCTGTTTTTTCCTTTGGTCTTTCACTGACCTCTCTACCCTCCCAGTACTATGTACAGTCTTGGGCCCCTGGCCAGTTTACTGGTCTCATGTTTTTCCTCAGTGGACAGAATATATTTCAACTGTGCCTCTCAGGGCCAATCAGTTCAGGATTTACACTGATGCTCATCTCAACATCAAATTTAACTCTAAGTTTCAAATAATTAGACCTATCTCTTGCTTAATAATTTAATTTACCCCTGAAAATACTTATGCTAAGTAAAAAGCCATTAAGTGAAAAAATATTTCCAATAATTTTTAATTGGAAAAATGATGAATTTCTTTTAGCCCAAGATACCTAAATACTTTTTTACAGACGTAAAAATAGATTAATTGAGAAATGAAAACAGTTATATACAAGTAATAACTTTGAAATTATAGTATTTATATCAGTCACATAAACTATAATGGCATGAATGTTTACTCATCTTTTTCATCATTACCATTAAAAAAGCTTTACTGAGGTATAATTCACATATCATACAGCTCTCCCATTTAAAGTGTATAAAACAATGGTTTTAAATAAATGCAGTTTCTGCACCATTTTTAAAAGCTAAATATCCAAGCTTTTCGGGTCTCGTAGTCATCTTGCATGTAACTGCATTTAATGAAGTTATTTTGGGCAAATTAAAGGCTAAATGTGAGAGGGCTTCAGAACACCTAAACACACACGTGCGCGCACACACACACACTTACACACACAACAGCTGGAGAAGCCCTAAAACGCGTTGCCTCTTTCGGTTTCACCTCAGTCAGCATCATGACTCCACTTTGGCTCTTGTGATAGTCTCTGGTTAGAAATTCGTGTTCCGTATAAATGGGAGGGCGAGTCTCTTTCTGAAACTGTGATGTTGTGATAGTTCTTATATGGCATATTTATTTAATTTGTTTGAATGAATAGGTGGTGGTTTAAAAAGTGAATTGTTGACTAACACGTGAAGAACCGATTGAACAGTTGTCTACAGGAGCTAAGTGTGTAATTTTAATAGCTTCTAGATAAAGTTATGTTTTGGTGTTTTCTATATTTCTGAAAAATATGACAGTAAATTCTGGGAAGCGGATTCCAGTTTAAAATGGTATTAAGTCAGAGAGAGAGGGAGATTTGTTAAATGCCATATCTAATGTTAGGGTCATCAAAAGACCATTTCACTCTTTCAAAGAGGAAAGAAAGATGAGAAATACAGTTTAATATTCTTTAGAAAAACAACACAGTTGGTAAGATTTTTAAAAAGCTTATTCTTTTTAAAATCACAAGAAGAATAAGCACACATCAGCATAGCAGAAGACGAATGATAAAAAAAGAAACTTGCAAGGAAGTTCCAAAAGCAGAAATTATGACCTGTGAAAACGCATGTTAACACAGGCAAGTAAGAGCACAGAAGTTTAGTCCCAGTTTTCGATCTGTCAGCATCTAATTACGCGTGTAACAGCGCAGTGAAGAAGTTCTTATTTTTCAGAAGAAGCAGCCGAGGCTAAGAAATTCAGTACTGTGCCCAAAGTTATCTCCCAAGTTTATATAAACATTAGAAACTGCAGTTAGTATCAACCAATTCTTTTGTTTTTGCTAGCATCCTCTCAAAAACAGATATACAGAATTTTATTTTATTTTTTGGTCCTGATACAAAGTTTAAATTGCCCATAACATGTTTTAGTGTCCGTCAAGATGAGTATCAAAATAATATTAAAATATATTTGATTTTTATAATGGAACATAATTGCAATTCCAGAACTGTTTATTGGTAATTTTCCTTCCTGATTGAAAACAGACAGGAAAGATGGTGAAAAGTAGATTAATATTAAGAACAAATTTGATCTGGAAAAATGGAAAGCCACAGCTGCCAATATGTAAATTTGTGTCTTATGTTAAGAAAAACATCCAACATTTATAAATAAGGCGCAGGGAGGACTGCGCTTCCTTTCAATATTGTGAGAGCACAGCGTAACGGAACCACCTGGGGAGGGTCTCATTCTCTGGGCTGCCGCTTCCTCTGATTTTTCTGTTTACTCTTGACTAGGGCCCGGGCTCTCGGAGGTGACATATAACTGCTAGATTTTTGGCCAGATGCGATGCAAATGATTTTTGTCTGGTAGAAACAATAACCCCAAGGATTATGGTTTTATCGCCCTGGAGGACATTGGCCAGTTTTGCTTCTAACCTAGTAAATTCATTCCCGATCTTTTCTTCACTGACCGTAAACACTCAGTTCCCAGATGCTCTTTTGCGTTCCTGGTGCTTCTCTTATTCGTGAGTTAAACCAACATTTGCCATGTGTTCATTCTGTATTCTTGTAAGAGTCATTCCTCATTTTTAAAAAAGGTGTATTTTGACCCTTTCACAGAGAAAACAACTTTAACAGAGTTTATCATTAACGTAGTCAGTTATTTCTTGCAGGAAGAAGGGACAAGGGGGACTGAAAACTTTCTACTGCCTATTGATTTAAAATATTCAGTGATTCTGGTTCGGATTATGTGGAAGTCTAATTGAGCTCTGACTGAAGAAAAGCATAGGGAAGGCCGTAACCTTAAATTAAAACACATGTAAGTACTTTTAAAAGTCGGCAAGAACTGCCAAGGAATATACTTACTGTAAAAAGTGAAACTTCCCTGTTCTCACTCTTGGGGGGAGGGGTAACTACTGTGAAGATAAACCTGTCCTTCTAGCCTCTTTCCTTGTACAAATACATACACATGTATGCAGATACGTGCATAGAATTATGGTCTACACATCATTAGTAACTTAAATCATTTATTATCTTGGGCACTCTTCTATGTAAGAACATAGAAATTGACTTCATTCTGCTTACTCTCATGATTTTTAAAACCGCATTAGAAATGCTTGCCAAATTTTTGTTATAAAATTATTAAAGCATATGGTAATAAAAATTAAAACAGGGCAGGAGGTATAAATGAAGAACAAGACTCCCTCTGCCTTCACATTTGCCTCCAGAACTAACCATTTTTAACCAGAGCAACTGGACACAAAGGGTTGAGTGGCTCGTTTTCCTGTTCCCGCTGGTCACATCTTTAAAAAATTAGCTTTCATTCCTTTCACCACCTTCATGGCTCTATACCCTCTAGGCAATTCTGACCGGTTTGTACCAAGAATACCTCTGAATAAGATCCACATTTATTTGAGCCTATTTCCACCTCATTAAGAGTGCTCTTTTTAAGATTACAGAGTGGCCATAACACAAGCGTAAAACGGCCCTAACTGAGCTCGTGGCCCCCACTCGGCTGATGGTGTCTCCAATCTCCACCTTCTTGGGCCAGACCACTTCCCCCCAGGCCTCCAGCCGTGGACTCGGGGGTCCGGACCTCAGCACAGACCCAGAGTCCAGCAATTTCCACCTCCCCCTCTGCATCCCAGGTTCAGATGTCAGCCCCTCTTATTTTGCAGGTCTCCCAATGAGTTTGCTGCCTGGGTCCTCACCCCCCAGGTCTGTTTCAACAGGACCATCGGAGTAGGGGTTTGAAAAGAGGCAGTGACTCTCAGCGCCGAGAGTGAGAAGCAGAGTTCTCACGCAATGCTCTGCGGAGGACTTTGGGTTCCCCAGATCTGCCCTGCACCCCTCCCTCTGTGGCCAGACCCACCCCGCCTTCAGGCCCCTGCCTGTCTGTCACTGTAAGGTGGCCCTCGTTTGACCACCCTGTTTAAAACTGCAAATCCCAAGCATACTCCTCACCTCATTTTCTTTCTCTCTCTCTGCCCATCTCGTGTACTTACTCCTGTGTCTGCCCGTGCCCTCCTCGCTGGAAGGTAAGCTATGTCAGGGCGGCAGTTTGACCTGGTTTGTTTTCTGCTGTGTCGCCAGCCCCTAGAACAGTGGGTGGCATTCAGAAGGGCCTCAAATATGTTGGATGAATAAATGAATTAGGTGTCGAACCTGCTATCTGACTCGCTATTTGGATTTTGCAGGTTTATCACTGGCTGTTAGGCATGGCGTGGGTAAGTGTTCGAGCCCTTGTTTTTCAGTTGGTCTAGAGAATATGGCCTGATTTATAGTTCAGTTTTCATTTTATTTAAAAATATTATTTTATGTAATTTAGAGAAAGAAAGCCCTCCAAAAGTCAAGGTCAAGTTCAGCAGGGACCGTACGTGTTAATATGGCTTTATAACTCATGCCTGTTATGAGTCGAATTGTGTACCCCAAAAGGTATGTTGAAGTCTTAACCACTGGGACTTCAGGAGGCGACCCTATTAGGGATGGATTGCCGCAGGTGTCAGTCCTTAAGAGAAGCTCATTCCGGAGTAGGGTGAGCCCTTAATCCGATACGTCTAATGTCCTTTCATGATACCACCTTACATGACTGGTGTCCTTATAAGAAGGAAATTTGGACACAGACATGGGGGAAGATGCTGTGTGAAGGTGGAAGCAGAGGTTGGAGTGATGCTGCCACAAGCCAAGGAGTGCTGGGGCCACCAGAAGCTGGAAGAAGGGAGGAAGGATCCAGCCCTAGAGGCTTGGGAGGGAGCCTGGCCCTGCTGACACCTTGATTTCAGACGTCTCGTCTGCAGAACTGTGAGAGAATACGTTTCTGTCCTTACCAACCACCCACTTTGTGGTACTTTGTCATGGCGGCCCAAGGAAACTAAGACAGTATCCAATAAATATTAGTTCAATTTCCCAATAAGAGACCTTCCGCACACATGCTTTTGTGTTCTTGCACCCACATATGCAACTCTGTGGAAGAGGAGGTGGACGTTTTGTTAGAATAAGTCTATACACTAAAGATTTCCAAGGGAGGGAAGGGAGGGCTCTTATGGCTTTATTTGGTCGTGACCCTGAATCGGAGGGAGTTCATGGCCAAACACCCTACAAAGCGTGCTGGTTTGCTCTGGCTGCCTGCTGAGAACTTCATCACTACCCCGTGTGCCTTCAAGACACTCATCTCCTGGAAGACTGACACTCTTCTGGCTTGAGACAGGAAAGGAAAAGTGGGAGGCACTTCAGGCTGCCAAACAACAAGCCATTATAACAAGCCAGGTGAGACACCATCCAAGTTGGCTGAGCAGGCAGTATTGGGAGCTGTCAGTGGGGCTCGCAAAACAAGAATTATTTCCATCATGAAGACCAGCTGCCAGTAGACTTATTGGAATTGGAGCAGCTTCCTGAATGGCGAGGGGGGTGGAGGGCGAATGGAGTGAGGCGCCTGCATGTGGAGCCCCGAGCTTCCATCTGTCACTGATGTCAGCACGAGATGGAGGTGACAATGGCCAGTGTCTACTGCTCTACCCTTGTTATTCTCACTCCCACCTCCCTGCCCCTGCTCAAGGTGTTCTCTCCCAGAATGCCCTCTTCCTCCCTTTTCCCTAAGTCGTTCCCATTCTCCAAGTCCAACAACCATACCATTAACCCTTCACTGCCAATGTCAGGCCAAACTCATTTTGTTATTTGCCAATTTTCCATTACGGTCCAGATGGAGCCCCTTTGCCACTGAATGTGGGCGTTAGGCCAGCAGCATTGGCATCACCTGGGAGCTTGTTAGGAATGCAGACTCTCAGCCCAGTGCCAGACCCACTGAAAGAGAATGTGCGTTTCCACGAGCTCCCCCGGTGGTCCATCTGCACGGGAAGGTGTGGGAAGCACTGGTCTGTAGCGCTGGTTCTCACACTGTGGTCTCTGGGCCAGCACCACCAGCATCACCTGGGAACTTGTCAGAGTGCAGCGTTTGGGCCTGACCCAGGCGCACTGAACTTGACTCCCTGGGGGTGGGGCCCAGACTTCCGTGTTCAGAGGGCCCTCCAAGGGACTCCGATGCATGCTTGAGTTTGACAACTGCTTGTCTATATCATTTGGCCAAGTATGTAGTTATGCTCTTCATTCCCTTTGTTTCCCCCTTCAAGCTGGGGACCCCGAGGCCAGGAACCATGTTTATGTGTGTCCTTGGCCCTTAGCCCAGGTTTAAGTAAATATGGGGTGATTGATGTCCAGGGTAACAGGTCACTGTCTCCTCCCTGTCCTATTCTATTCAAGCATGCGGGGCAGGGAGATGGGGAGAGGACAGGGCAGGGACAGGGACATTTCCCTTTGTTCTTGTTCTTTCAAGGATTTGAGTTTCTTGGGGGCAGCACTGTTTCCTCCCTCAAATCAGAGACTAAGTCATTCTCATGTAATTTTGCGTAATAGGTAATACTGAGTTACCACGTTGGGGCCTGGCTTGATCCAGTCTTTGGTTTCCAATAGTTTTATGTGGGTTTTCCTCCCTGGGGGTGGGGGTGGGGATGGGGGGGATCATTGCTGTTGAGCAAATAAAGCAATGCTGGCAAACTGTTCCTTTTTCTGGATCAATAAGTCCTCCATCTGGTCAAGTGGCGGTGGCTAGCCCTTCTGGCTAGCGAGAAGGGTTTTCAGACATGACTAATGGAGAGCCTTCTCAGGCTTCCTCTTCGCAGCGCTCATAAAATGCCGCTCCTTTCCGACCTCACCAATTAACGGCCCAGCCAGCAACCCCTGCTGGGACCAGAATGTTCTTGCCCTAAGTACTCTTCCTCCTCCCGCTGACTGCTAGCTTTCAGATTTCTCCACATAGTTCCTTTTGAATTGCTTACGGGCATATAATTTTAATCAGTGTAGTATGGCGCTTGGGCTGGAGGGCACTTGAGAAATCATCTGTTGCTTTATTTTTAATTTACTTATTACTATTTATTTAAAGAAAACTTTATTTGTAGAGAAATGTTAGGTTTACAATGGAAGTGAGAGGAAGTACAGAGATTATGCAGTGTATCCTCTAGTCTCACATGGGCATAGCCTCTCTCAGTGTCAATATCACTCTCCAGAAGAGCACTTTTTTTTTTTAAACCAAGGATGAACCTCTGTTGACATATGATAATCACCCAAAGTCCATAGTTTACATTAGAGTTCACTCTCAGGGTTGCACAGCCTATGGGTTTGGACAAATGTATGATGATGTGTATCCATCATTATGATATCATACAGAGTAATTTCACTGCCCTAAAAATCCTCTGTGCTGTGGCTATTCATCAACCCCCTACCCCATACTCTTTTATTGTCTGGTTGAAAGGTCGGACTGGCCCTTTGAACTCTCAGTTTAAGAATAACAGTGACTTCCAGTTAGTGAAGCACCTCAGTTGATACTTATTTCCATGAGTTCTGACACCAAACCTACATCTGCTTCAAGATCCCATTCTTCACCCAGGACCATCCTACAGAATGGGAGCCCCACAGGCCCAGGCTGTGATGAATTGCGCCAGGGCCCAGAAACCTAATGCAGAGAAGCATTGAGTATATAGACACTAAAATAACACCCCGGAGCAGAGAGGACGTGCCAAGGCACCAGTGAGTTGGGGGCTGCAGGAAAGGAAGCCGGTATAAAGAAACTTGGGAGAGAAGAGGAGATGGAGCATGTAGACCCAATGGTGTTTTCACCTACTTAAATACTGGTTATAATTTGACTTGTGAGTGTGGGAAGAAGAATGGTAAATTCATATAAAACCCAAGATACAGAGGAAAGCAAGCTACGGCTAGGGGTGAGTTAGAGAAACTTCTGGTAAGTCAGATGCTTGCCGTTTTCCACGTGCTCTCATTTAAGCCTCCTGATATCCCTCCTAAATGGACATTGTTTCTATTTTACCAAAAGGGATGAGTTCTGACTTAAACTAGCCTTAAACTAGACTGGAGTCAAAGTGCACAGAGAATCCTAGATCCCTTTTTTCCTTGTACCTAAGCTGCTTCTAGGGTGACAAACTCGTCCCAGTTTGCCCAGGACTTTCCTGTTTTTTTTTTGTTTTTTTTTAAAGATTTATTTTTAGAGAGAGGGAGGGAGACAGAGAGGGAGAGAAACATCAATGTGTGGTTGCCTCTCATGCACCCCCAACTGGGGACCTGGCCCACAACCCAGGCATGTGTCCTGACTGGGAACCGAACTGGCGGCCCTTTGATTCTCAGGCCAGCACTCAATCCACTGAGTCACACCAACCAGAGCACTTTCCTGGTTTTGAGACTGGCATTCCAGCATCAGTTGGGATAGCTTAGCTCCTCCCTCTTTTTGCTCCCTGGGGGACTGGTGTTCTTGCACAAAGCCACACCGGCCCCTACAGGGCCCAAGTCAGGCCTGTGTTGCTCAGTTGGTGGGTACCAGCTCCGGGGCAGGTGGCCGGCTTCCTGGTTCTGTGGTGGAGATAGGGTGGAGCCCACACCCCCAGGCCAGCTGTGTGGCCAGCCCTTGTCACAGTGCATTTGACTGTGGGGCGCTGGTCACCACCAGGAGAGTGCTGTCTGCCTCGTTCTACTTTAGCCCAGACAGAGAGAGGTTGACATACAGGAAGACAAGTGACTCAGCCATCGGGAAAGCCAATTCCTGCAGTTTCTGCCTTGGGACAAATTCAGTGCAAGGATCAAAAACTTACTCAGAGTCAGCTCCAGTCAAAATGGACTTCACCTTAAGGATACCGGTTTCGGGGCAACCAAGAGCGGGCTTCACAAGCAGACCTGGAAGGGGAGCGTGGGAGCGGCTGCCCGGCCAGCCCTCCCTGGCCCTGGCTCCCTGGTGTCTGCAGGGGCCCTGGTGATAGTGCTGGGTTTGGACTGACTGCTAATGTGGATGGGCAGATCTAGAGGGGACGCTGGACTTCTTGGGAGGAGAACTGGATAGGAGGATATTGCTTAGACAGAGTGGAACACTTTTCCAATAACGGAACCTTTGAATTAGGACAACTCACCCACGAACACGCCACCGCCGTGCTGGGGGGAGGGCGGGGCTTGCTCCTGCTGGCTGGTTCAGGCTGGGGTCAGGAGGACACAAAGGCGAGAAACACAGATTCTGAAAGCAGGTGACTCCCAGGAGAGGAAGGAAAGTGAGGACATGGCCCAGGTATGCAGCTCAGCTCTCAACCTGCTGCTCACGGAAGTCCCCCCACGGGTGGGGGATGGAAGAAGGTGAGGGGTTAAGAGACATTGGGTGTCATGGAAGAAGGTATAGGGAGTGGGGAAATAAGACTTTCTTCTCCTCTTCAACAGTCCAGCTGCAGCAGCCGTGGCTCATGGCCACCATCCACATTACAGGCATGTTACACTGCTCGGGGGACTGCCTGTCCCCCGAACATGCAGATCTCTTTCCTTCCCAAGAAGACACTGGATTCCTTGCCAAAGCCTTTCTCATGCTCCTCGGAGCTATTCTACCTTCCCTGAGCATTGATGCCTACCAATTATACCTACGATTTAGGGCCTTTGGCTTCTTAGAGCAGTTGGAATTTTAGTTAGCGAATGTGTGTGGATCCAATGTTCTTAGGGGTCCTTTAAGATCTTCTTTTTGCAAGTCAACACTTACACTTAAACTGTGTTGTTCTTTTTCTTTGATGCCCTCGTTTCTAAAAATCCTGATTATGAGCTGGGGCCTGAGGTCCTCGGTGGGGAGAAGCCAGCATCTTAAAGCCTTTATGGCTCAGCAGGGACCAGGGCTACAGCCCCTCGCCCCCTCCTGGCCCTGGGAGCTAACCAACCCATGATGCTCAGCTGGTTAACACGATGGACCACCCATTCTTAGAGTGAGACACATTGCCCCTCAGAGACAGCTGCACGGACCAGGAAGGAGAGTATGGGACGAGGTGAGGGCTCTGCCAGTTACAGCAGGACCTGGAAAGGCATCAACGCTAACTGGGCCCAAGCGACGTGCTCTGACCACTCTCCCCAGAGACTGCTTCAGGACCAGCCAGGAAGGGCCCCCCACAACCATGGACCTGTATCGGGGGCCATGGGATCACGTGTGGAGGAAGAAAGAACCGAGCCAAAGGTAACCTCCGGCATCAGAGGGTTTTCTGCGAGCTCCCAGAGCGGAGATAAATCCTGACGCGCAGTGGGTGGAGACAGCCCCTTGGGCATCGCTGGAACACACTCATGTAGAGGAGCGGGGAGCTGGGCTTCCGCCACAGTGCCGTGCGGAACACTGACCTGCACCTGCCCCCGCAAGTCAGGCAGACTCGGGAGACGGTGGGGCGCTCTGCCCAGGGCCGTGGAACGTGCCCATCGAGGACTCCGTTTCTGGGGCCATCTTCTCGCCCGGTCAAGGGTTCTTGGAGGTGGTAACTCTCCTGGTCCCTGTGTTTCTTCCTTGCTAATAGGAATCCAGACAGCGTGGCTGAAATCGTTCCTCTCATTGTACAGAAGGAAGTCTAAAGCAACAAGCTTGAAGAACCTCTGCCGTGGGGCTCTGGGGACTCTCTCTTGTTTGAGGAAGGGGGCAAGGTCCCTGAAACAGAACACCACTGACAGGACAGTGGGCTCAACGTGTGCTGGGTTCAACGTGTACATTGTCCTTGACATCAGCTGCCACTCATGGAATGACTCACACTCCTTGGGTAGTGTCAGCACAGTGGCCGCCACTGTGACGAGGCCCACGGCTAGGGCGAAAGGTGCTGGTCTCTGAGGAGGAAAAACGGTAGTGTTCTCAGGGTTGCCAGGGGTCTCAAGTGACATGCTTTCTAAAGCTCCCCCTCACATCATGACCTCTAACTAGCAGGCTCATAACCCCCATAGTGACTGAGCCCAGGCCAGATGGTCAAGTACAATTCCTTGGCCAGAGCTCAAGGTAGATGTGGGGTGGGGGAGTCACTGAGACAGGAAGAACAAGGTTTCTGGGCCCCTGTGGAATTTTTCTAGAACTTCCTTCTTTTAGAAGGATAACCAGACTTGTTAAACATCTTATAAAATGCCTAAAAATTAACATAGCTAGACACCAGACAAGTTTGATGGGTGGGAACCAGGGGGTTGCGGCCAAAGAGGCTTTCGAGCTCGCCCAGGTCTGCAAGCCAGGCCTCTTCAAGCAAGAGTGCCGCAGGCTGAGAGAAGAGAAGGGGCCCCCTGAGATGCGGCCATGACAGGCGGAGTGCCGTTTCAACGGCTCTGCAGGAAGGCCAGTTCACAGTTAGGTTTGACCTTGAGGAAGGTTGGGTTCATTTGGAGCAATGGAAGGGAGAGGGGGGTATATCTGTTTACGGGCAGGACTTCTGAGTGTCACCACTGCACAGTGTGGCAGGCGCTGGCTCTCACCAGCTTCCCCCTCCAGCCCCGGAGAGCACGGGTCTGAGAGATGCCCATCCGGGTCCCAGCGTAGGCAGCCTCGGGTCAGGCAGTATAGACACACCTGAGAAGACAAGTTGGGGAGAGTGGAGACAATCTCATAAGAAGCCTACAACTTAGATGCTTTATCCGTACTTTAAGTCTTCAATGATCTTAATGAGGCTGAGGTCCCCCTTTTGCAGAAAAGGTAGTGAGACTCAAAGAAGGGAAGTGACCGACCCAGTAACTGGGTACACAGAGGGTCACCTAGAGCTCCGACTTTCACCAGGCTGCTGCCATCATGCTTAATCTGAGTTATTAGTTACCGTCGATTGGACTTGACTTCTGGGCACTGAGGCCAAGTCCCCAAGCAGTATGTGTGAGCCAGACCTCTTCCAAAACACCCAGGAAGTGTTCAGATCCTGGGGCTCCCGGGGTCTTGGCGCCATGTTCCCAAACAGTCTGCGTCACTGGAGTCCAGATTCCTGGTTGGCCCTTTCTGGTGCTCTGAGAGGTCACCTCCTTGGGTCCAGAAGTCAGAGGCTTCACCAGTAGCCTCCTGACCAAGGAGGGCAGAGGACTCTCTCACCCTGGGAGATGGGGTGACAGTCCGCCTCCAACAGGTTATTATTCCCCTTCCTGCAGGTGCCACGAGGAATGTGCAGACAAACAAAGGGTGAAGCGCTCTGGAGAAACTGGGTGTCCATCAGCATCTCCCGCAGTCCACCCTGTACCCGTCTCGCCCATGAGGAAGCCTGCGCAGTGCTGGAGGCACTGCCGGGAAGTCAGGGAAGGTGCTGACTGAGAAACTGCCCAGGAGGGATGGAAAGCTCCTTGGATAGGCGACACTAGAATCCCCCGGGTCTCCCTCTTTAGGGGTCTTGCTCTAGTACAGGAGGTGTCCTCATGGAACCTTGGGCTATCACCTCTGGTAGGATGAGGGTTACGGTTCTGCCCTCTCAGCTTCGAGCCGAGGGCACTTGCCCATTTACGGTGATGTTCCACTGGGGGCTGTCATCAAGTTCTGGTGACACTGACACCAAACGCTTGTCCAGGAGTAATTCTGCTGCGGCATCTGCAGAGTTCATCAGTTCCACCTCGAAGGACACTGGCTCCGATGGCTGACTCAGAGCGATCATTTCCATGTGGTGGAATTCAGTGAGGGTCTCATCTCGGGAAGGGCAGCATTCGGCATGCTCATGAAGAATTTTCTTCTGCTCTCTTGCCCCCAGAATACACCCGAACCACTTTTTTTTTTTAAGAAAAAAAACTTTATTTTTAGAGAGAGGAGAGGGGAGGGAGAAAGAGGGGGTGAAACCTCAATGGACAGGAGATATGCCGATCAGTTACCTCTCGCACACCCTCAAGTGGGGACCTGGCCCGCAGCCCGGGCATGTGCCCAGGCTGGGAATTGAGCCAGTGACCTCCGGGTTTGCAGGCTGGCCCTCTGATCCACTGGGTCACAGCAGCCAGGGCCACCCAGAATACGCTTACCTGTGGCTCCTCTTGCCTGGCTCTCCCGTGTCTGTCTGCCTCTCCTAGACCTCCTGGTGGAGGCGGCCTAGCCTAGGGCAACTAGGTAGAAGTACTCAAGGGAAACTCTCCCTCAGTCCTCCAGTCCGCCACTGACCTCCCGTCTGGGATTGCAGCACCATCGAGCCATCTCCTGGTGGCAGAACAGCTTTCTTTCTTGGTCTGTCCCCACGTGTGCCCACTTGGGTTAGTGTTTCTTTAACCAAAGAGTAGCAACATAGCATCAGCCTAGGACAAGAGTGGAGGCAAGAGGAAGTTGAAAAGGAAGACTCAAGGGAACTCTGCTTCATAGACAAGGGGACCAGAGAGGGGAAGGGATTTCAGCGAGGTCTCAGCTTATGAATGACAAAGATGACCAAGTTAGGGTTCGAGCCCAGTACAGACAGTCTACTGCAGACCTCCATTCTATTTGCCTTTTATGGGGGTCGGTGGGCTACCTTCCTGATAGACGATGATCTAGTCATGTGGTAGTTTGTTTTTTAGCGACACCGCTTAGTCTTCTGAAGAAGAGGGTCTCTCAGTATAACTCCAATTTATATTATACCTCCAATAGGAATCTGATGGGGAAATAAGATACGATATAGCTCAAAAGGAAAAGGAAAGCAAACTACAGAAATGGAAACATTTTCGTTTAAGGCTTTTCTACAAGCTGTTCTTCAGGGGCCCCTTCCCTAATCACATGGGACTCCCTGTGGATGGGGGTGGGGTAGCAGGCGGATACGCTCAGGGACACAGCTGGCCTTCATTCAGAGAGTGGCCCCATTGCCTGTGGTCAGGGTCTCTTGTGACTGTGGGTCAGCCCTTCATGGTAAGGGTTTCCTTCTCACAGGTGACTTTATTTAGAGTGTATTGAGAACACGAGACAGAGGAAGAATACCACCTAAGCTGTTCTGAGACCTGGAAGGAACGGGTGGCCCTTTCCCCTTACTCGCTTTCACAGAGGGACCACAGCTGGTGATATTAATAGGAGGAAGGCTTGGTTCCTGCTAGACTCTCTGGGTTTGCGGGTACAGTCCTCCAGGGCGGCCGGTAGCCATCATGGAGGAGACAGTCACAGCGCCACTGGGGAAGCATCTCAGGACACAACCACGGTGCTCACAAGCATTCTTGCTCTCCAGCCACACTTGGCCTGAGGCCTGTACCCCGCATTCGTTGGAAGTCCGGGGCCCGGGCCGGACTAAGGGTCTCTGCTGCTGCTCGGAGGCAGGCCTGCCTCAGGCCTTCTCGCAGGTGAGGTCAGGCATGGCAATTTGGATTGTATCCTTAGGCCAGCAAGTAGGTGGTGGGCAAATATTGGACTTGACTCATTATTCACACACGTAAGGACTTGAGCGCCAAGCCTAGAGGCACAGATCATGGGCCTTGCCTTCAGAGAAATACATTCAGAGGGGAAAGAAGGATGAATAGTTATGGACAAATAGCCAATCCTAGGTAGACTATGGTTACGCGTGTGATTACGAGAGTCTAAGGAAGAAGAGGGAAGGGAGAACCGGAAGCTTTGTAGAAGAGGCAGCATTTGAAATGGGCTCCGAAGCTTGAGCATTCACGTAGGAAGCGATGGGGATAATTGCCATGAAGGAGGTACGGGAGTGTTATGAGAAGAGTTTGAGTTTCAGTCCCATGTTCTCGCTAATTCCTCTTCCCCAGAGCGGGAGAGGGATCAGTGAGTCTGGAAAGAGATTCCACCAAGGCGGACATCCCCAGCCTTCCCAGTTCCGTATGGAAGGAGCAGCTATGGCTTTACAGGAAGCCAGCAGTGCGCTGAAGACAGGGCTGAAGGGCGGAACGAGTCCTTCAGGGCCAAACAGAACACAAGGCTATTGGAGGCCAAGCAGGTGTTCTGAAACACCAAGCAGGAGACCGTGTGTTTACTCACCAATGAAGCCTGAGGAGGGGTAAATGCTTTGCACAGAGAAGGTTCCTAGAGCCTCTAGTGTATCTGCCTTCCTCGGAGCCACCTCAAACTGGGCCCATGTCCTCTGGAGGGTAAGATCCTGGGACCTGCCCCACAACTGGGTTCAGCTTCCTTAGCGGAAGCTGAGGCCCAGCGGTCCCCACCACAGAGGCAGGTTTGGCAACTCACGCCTGTTGGGTTTAAGACCTTCGGGAACTGACTACTTTCCTGGGGGCCTAGGATCTGCAAGCCACTTCTCTCTAGTTCTAAGCGTTAGAATGGCATGCTATCACCTAGCCAGGGATGTCCAACCTTTAGGCGTCTCTGGGCCACACTGGAAGAAGAGTTGTCTTGGGCCGCACATTCAATGCATTGCAACATGTAACCACACAAAAAAATCTTATAACGTTTTAAGTAAATTTATGATTTTGTGTTGGGCCGCATTCACAGCCATCCTGGGCTGCACGCAGCCGACGGGCTGCAGGTCGGACACCCCTGATAGGCCATTGCTCATGACCTCTGCTCTCAGCTTGTCTTAGAGACATAGGACATGGCGCCCAGCTAGAGCTCGCTGCAGCCTGAGCCTCACTGCTGGCGCTAGGGAGGGGGCGTACCGCCAGCTAGCGCTCTGACAGCCACCGCTCAGGGTCCTGGCTTTAGAGACCATAGATATGTGGCCCTTCATGGACACCTGTCACCAAATAGTGTCCTTTAAATGATAGGCGCACACAAGGAGGTGACTCTTCCATCTCTGCCCAGATCATCCTAAGGGCTGAGGGCCTGCTTGGGACGCAAGCTTTGACCTTGCTTCTGTGATCAAGTTCAACAACAGGGAGTCACCTGGCAGGAGAGGTGGCATACAGTCTACCTACCTCTCGTCCTGTGTTCCTTCCCCTTAAATACCCTATTTTCCTCCCTGTCCCCTAATCAAATCTTGCTTCCAGGAAAGGATCTAGCTCATGGCGTACAAAGGGACTGCGTTCCATGTAAGTATCCCATTTGGCTGACATTCACAAAAGGAGCGAGGGAATGAATGAATGAAGTGGTGTCGGTGCCTGGAGACCCAGCGTTCCATGCCCCATTCAGGCGCGCGTTCCTCCGTGTGAAATAGGGTTAGAACATGGAATAGCTCTAGGTGGTCTCTTCCCCAGGTTCCGCCGACCTGAATGCCTTTACGTTCACGTGGAGGGAAAACCATGTATCGTCCTGCTAGAAGGACACGAGAGCCCTTAAGCCCTGAAGGAGACTTGGTAACAGCTGAGTAGAGAGGCTGGGCCAGGTCCCACGTGTCTTCGTAGGACCGAGGCACACGTTAGGAGACAGACAGGTGGAGGGATGTGGGGAAGGAGCAGTCGGACAGGACAGAGCAGGGCGACACGCATCGAAGAGGTTCAGGATTCAGAGATCTGATGTCTAATCTCATTTGTTTTGTTCAAAAGCTCCCGGCAACTCCGTATATCCTCAAACCCCCAAACCCCAGGCCCCGCGACGCGCTGGGGCTTCTGTCTCGCCTTCCACCCACTTGCATCGCAGCTGCGCCAAAGGCTTTGCCATCGGTCTGAGGCTCCTTCCCTGACGGCTCTCACCTGGAACATCCTCAGCCTGCCTTAAACCTCACCTGAGCGCAAGGCTCCCGGGGGCTGTGTCATAGAAACTCCTGGGGCCTTCGGCCTTCCGCCAGTCGCGGAGCAGGGAGGCAGCGTGAGCCAGCGAGGAGGCCTCCGGTCTTGTTTCCCTAGCTGCGGAGGGCACGGCCCCGTAAGTGGGAGGCGGCTTTTCTTTGTCCGCCTGACAGAACTGCTCTGCTCCCTAAGGCGTGGCAGGGCAGCCCTGGCGGGGCACAGATGGTACCGTGTTCTCTGCTCTTAAAACACGAGAGAACTCCACAACTGGGAGGGAGCGTTGCCAGTCGGGGCAGAAGCGCCCGGGAGGGGGTGCTGGATTCTCTAACGGCGTTGGTGCCCGGGCAGGGCCCGGGTGCTCCTTCACACTGTTAGCGTGGGATTTTCCATGGCTGTCGTTTGAATGCGGGACGTGGGCCCCTGTTTCTTGGGGCATTGAATGAGGGTCCCTCTGAAGCCTTCTCACCTGGTTAACCACGTAACAGCCAGCACAGAGGCCCAAACACAGGGATTACCCAGACATCTTCCTAGGGCACGCGGCCACAGTCGGAGGCCGAGCAGGGTCTGAAGTGGGAGGAGGAGGGTCACCTCCCAGCCTTGTGGCAGCCTCAGCGGCCCTGGCATCAGGGTCACTTAGGGTGGTGCTCAGGGCTGGTCCCAAGGCGGAGGGCAGAGGGCAGGGTGGACATACGGAACAGGCCGCCTGCCCCTCAGTTCCTTCTCTCCCCTCCCTCTGGCCAGACCAGCCCTGCCGCGTCGCTCAGGGTTGCAGAAAACTCAGCAGGGGTCGGGTCAGAAGGCTGCTCTGGGGACGTGAGGGTCTAAGAACCCACAGGCCTGGCCTTCTCACCAGGTTCTAGGCGGAAGGATTTTTTTTCAGACAGCTCTCGCTCGCCCTCCCCCAGGAGACCCTGGCGAGGCAGCCTCTCTCCACGAAGCCTGGGGCGATGCCATGGAGGGTCTGTTAGAAACCGGCAGTAGCCCTCCCTGCTGCCCTGTGCGAAACTGCACTGACCTGGGGGACAGCGAGATGGTGGCTCGGGCGTCCTATGGCTGGAGCCGCGGCCAGAAGACCAGCAGCAGCAAGGCGAGGCTGCGCAGAGGACAGGTGGGCTAGAGATAAGCAGGGAGGGAGCAGGGAGCTGGGCCGCCCACCTGGAGAGCATGGTGAGCCGGGTGGGTGGCTGGAGGGCTGGGACAGGCAGGGGGGCTTTTAACGGCTGCGCCCCACCCAGGTGCAGCACGGTCAGCTCCAGGTGAGCTAGGTGGGCAGGGGCGACCGTGCAGGTGCCCCCCACCCCACCCCAGGGTATTGTGCTGGGTGAGGAGGCACAGAACCCCGTCCAGGTATATGACCCCAGCCTTTCTAGAGAAACCTGAGGTTGTGGGAAACGTAGTGGGTGAAGTTAGCTCAAGTGTTAGCTCCGAACTGAGCCCACAAGGACCGGGACTCCAGTTCTGGCTCTGTGGCTCACTGACTCTGTGGTCTGGACCTGCGGCATCTGTGTGGCCTTTGTGGCCTCCCAGCTGTCTGGGGGGGCAGCTGGATGAGTCCCGTGTGTCTGTGAGGTGTGCAGACTGGCTTTATCACACCGTTCTTTACAAGTGTTGGCTCTTTGGGGTAGTAGCTACTTCCTCAGAGGCTGCACCTCCTTTTTCTTTTTATTCTGTGGATACTGCGTTGCGTGCTTTGACTATTACTATACCCATGGATCAGTGGGAGGGATTTGGGACACATGGTGGGCGCTATAAAGTATGAAGTCCAAAGACACCCAGCCCTTGGTCAATGCAAGAAGTAACGGCCTGGATTTCTAAGTGCTGTGTCTCTGACTGTGGCTCATTTAAGAATTAGGTGAAGGAATGGGAGTGACATTGTCCCATTTGGTAGATACTAGCATGTGCGGCCGCCGAACACTTGAGATGTCACTGCCGCGGTGAGGGACTGAATTTTAAATTTTATTTAAATTAATTTACATTTTCAAAACTTGATTCAGTGACTGGAAAAATTTAAAGGATGTTTGGAACCACAAATTCACATTTGAAGTATGTGACTCTCCTTTTCCAACTGCGAAGTTTATAAAATATAAGTACAGATCGAGCAGTGTTGGTGAAAATTTAGTGTCCAAATCAAGATGTGCAGTACGTATGAAATATATACCAGCTCTTGAAGACTTAGTGCTGATAAAAGAATACTAAATAGTTTTTTGTACTGACTGCGTGTTAAAATGATAACATATTTGGATATGTTATGTGTAATGAAATACAATTAACCTTCATTGCAACAGCTTCTGCCGCTTAGTGGCTGCTGGCACTGGGACATTACCCTCAGCCTGGGGCCTCTGTTTTCCCTTATCTGATATCACTGCGTTGAAGAAACCTTTGGGCTGGTCACAAGCCCACAGGAATGACCCTCCCCCTCAGAAGGGCTCAGCGGGGGCTCCCCAGGGATCAAACGCAGATTCCTTTGACACCCACTGCTTAAGGAAGCCCTTCTTCCCTGTCTCCTGAGTGCTTCTGATGCTGGCTCTGGCCGGCCCCGCCCCTGTCCCTGGGCTCCAGGGCTCCCCCTGGCGTCAGCACGTGGGGAGAGTGCAGAGGGGCTACTCTGCTTCTCTCCGGGCTTTTCCAGCCCTCTCCAGGCAGTGAAGATTTCAGGAGGAATAATAACTGGGGTTCCCTGCTGGAATGCTGGGCAAGATCGACATGGACTTGACCCCGAGGTAGTCCATGCGTGGCCTGGGGTAGCCTGGGCCAGGGTGCATGGTCGGAGCTGTGTGAGGTCCATGGCTGGGGGGCTCTGAGGAAGGGCAGAGGAAGCAGACGCCTTCCCGGCATTGTGATAACTGAACTCCAGGTTGAGCTGCCTAACCCGGGGGCAGTAGGGCAGAGGCTGAAATAAGAGCCCACCACTTCTGAGCACCTGTTGTGGGAAAGGTACAGCGGGGGTGCTTTCGTGCTCTGTATCATCAAATCTTCCCGGTCGCCCTGTAAGGTAAGTTCTTTGGAAAACCCATTTTAGAGAAGGAGAGACAGGCCCATAGGAGTTACATGTGTTGCCCAAGAGCACAGAGCTGGTTAAGGGCAGAGGCAGGATTTGAACCTAGCTCTAATGCCCAGGGTCAGGGTCTTGAAGGTAAGTTGTTCACAGTGACCCAGAAGGCATGTGAGCCATGAATGTCCTCAGAAGTGGTTCACCATTACCCCATTGTTCCCCCAAGTTCAGGGATGGGGAGTGTGTGCCGGGCGGGGGCTAGTGTGTGTCCGGGTCCTGGTGCAGAGCCAGGCCTGGCGTGCAGGTCGCTGCTGAGTTTTTTCTACTCCCTGAGGCTGGGCCTGTCGGGGGGCACCTGGGAGCCCCGCTGCGTGTGTTCCTCTGGGATGGAACCCTGTTAAAGAGTCAGCCCAAGTGCTCACAGTTGGTGTGAGTGATCTGAGCGCTAGGGCTCAGCTGCCCGTCTGGGGCACGGTTTCGTTCTTTCACATAGCTGTTCAGATGGTCGGATGACCTTGCGAAGGCGGAGGAGGCCTTGCTGTCCCTTCTGGGACCTGGGCTCTCAACTTGGAGTGCAGAGGATGTGGAACTCAAATGTGACACAGCCACTGACACGTCCATGGGCTCACTGGGTGACTTCCCCCTCTCCTCCCCAGTCTCGGGGCCTGAGAGTGCCATATTCTGGATGACCACTGAGTGTCGCCCTTGCTCCACCAGAGGGCCTCCCTTGCTGCAGCCTGAGGCTCCTTGGGGCTTAGTGCGTGTTGGCCTGTGGTAGATGCTGAGATGCTACCGCGGCCCTGGTGCCTGTCCTTATAGTCCCTTTCAACAGGCCAGGGCAGGTGGGAAGGGCCCACCATCCTCATGCCACAGACTGAGGGTCTGAGGGGGAGTGTCTTGCTCAAAGTCACTTGACTTTGCTCTTTTCTGGGCACTTCCACCCATAAAAGTTTACTGTTATGGGTTGAATCACGTCCTCCCTCCCCCCACACACATTCATGTGTTGAAGCCCTAACCCCCCAGTAGCTCAGAATGTGACCTTATTTTGAACTGTGGCTGTTGCAGTTGTAATTAGTTAGATGAGGTTATTCTGAACTAGGTGGGCTCTAATCCAACAGGATGGGGTCCTTGTAAAAGGGGGGGATTTGGACACTGACAAGCACACAGGGAGAATGCCAGCTGAGAAGGAAGACAGAGATAGGGTGAGGTTTCTACATTCCAGTGACCCTGGAGGCGACCAGCACATGCAGATCCACCCCGCAGCCTCCGGAGGAAGCGACCTTGCTGGTCCCTTGATGTTGGACTTTTGGACTCCAGAGCTGGGGGACAGTCACTTCTGTTGTTAAGCCGCGCAGCGTGTGGCACTTCATTATGGTTGCCCTGGCACGTTAACACAGTGCCCGAGTCTGAGAGGCTGCACTGGAGCCTCAGTTCTTCTGCCTGGGGCTCCGTGACCGGCTGGCTCCCTCCTTCGTCCCTGTTCCGCCCCACTCTTTCTCTCCCCCATTCTTCTCAGCCTCACAATGCACCCCTCCCTCCAAGATGACCCACCCCGGATCTGTTCCCCACAGAATTCTTTCTTTCAGGAAGTTGGATTCAACCAGAAGGCATCAGGAAAGTTTAATCAGGAATCTGATTAAACTGATTCTTACTAAGGGGAGAGTGACTAACACCTAAGTAGTGTGATTCCAGGGAAAGGCCTCACTTAGCTCTCCCAGGAGCACTAACATGTTCGAGATGAGTTTGTTAATTCCTGAAGAGGACTCTTTGTGGGGTGAAGAATATGTTTGCCATGGGGGTGCTTGCCCCTAAATAAACATGGCGTGTGTTATCCTTGTGACCAGGGGCTGAGTCCTACAGGTGGTGTCTGAGCTGCTGACCTGGAGGCCCAGGACTGGTTCTGGCTTCTTCACAGGCAGAGAACTCCTGTGCAGGCCCACCTGTCACCCTGGCCAGAAGTAAGAGCTCATCTTCCTGCCTCCCTCCTCAGGGGTAAGGACCAAGACCAGAGCTCTGCCCAACCCTCCTGCCTCTCTCCCTGCTCCCCACAGCACCCCCCACACTCAACCTCGTAAATGCCAGATTGCTCTCTGGGGCAGGGCTGTTTTCAGCCGCTTTGACCAGGAAAGTTTCCCCTGGGGAAGGATGGTGCTGGCAACTGGACCTAGTGGGTCTCCTGGGAATGGAGCTGGCTGGATGTGACAGTGCCCAGAGAGTGTTGGCACCAGGCAGGCTCCACTGCCTGGCTTTAATGAGTGGTGACCTCTGGTCTTCAGCTGTGGAGGGCCTGAGGGGCTCTAGCGGGAGGCGCGGAAGGTGGAGTGGCCTTTCGAATCTGGTGGAGGAAGTTTCTTCTTCAGGAGCCTTAAGGAAGGGGGTAGAAGCCCTGGTACCTGGGCCGAGGGCTGGGAGGGTGAGCGGAGTCCCTGGTGGGGAGGGGCTGGGCTGGCTGCCTGCCCCCTCCCATGCCAATGTCCCTCCAGATTGACGGGTCCCTTTCTGCAGTCCCGGTGTGGCCGGCCTGGGACAAGCCACACTGGGGCAGGGAGGAGCTCGTGGTGTGGGAAGTGGTCCTTCTTCCACAAGGGCACCTTTCTCTGTGGGGATGCTGAGCACTTCTGAAGCGCACCCTGCCTCGTCATGGCTCCAAACCAGTGGCTGGCTTGGGCAGAGCAGACCGAGCACAGTGGAAACCGGGGCAGGCGGAGGCAGAGGACGTTGGTGCCCACAGGGGGGTTCAGAGGAAGCTTCCTGGGGGAGATGGCGAGTGAGCAGGGCCTTGAGGGGCGGACGGGCTAGTGCTAGAGGAAGGGACGGGGAGGCAGACAGAGGTGCCCCGGGAGAGGTGAGGGTGGGACGTGAGGGTGGGACGTGAGGGCAGCCGGCGGCCCCCCGAGGCCCGTCAGCTCTGCGCTCCTACTAACCCGTCCAGACGCAAGTCCCACTTGGTTTCTTAAACTTCCCCCGGTTTCCCTCAGCCTTCCCTCTGCACCAGAAAGCATTTCTTCTTTACCTCCCTGGAATCATTTAAAAAAAACTCCCTGGGTCATCACTTAGGAAACACTGGTTGGACTTCCAGCTTGCTGGGCATTGGGGACCCATGTCCCCAGCCTACAGAAGGTCATAGTGGGAGGACAAGGAGATACTCGAACCAACCTCCACATAGTGTGGCCAGGACTGGTTCATACCGGATGCAGACGTGGCCCGTGAGAATCTGGGGTCCTCGCTGGGGCCTTGGCCCTGTCTCCCAGCATCTCAGAAGTGTTCGACCCTTCCTGTCACAGCTGGGCAGCGGCAGGGGCGCCTGTGTCGCAGGAGTGATCAGCAGGTCCCCCTTGCTTGGGAGTTTCCTGTTTCCTGCAGTGTCGGGTCACTTGGGCTTCAGCAGGGCCTGTTTGGCGAGCCAGGCTTCCTAACATGAAGGGGAGAGCCAACGAGGGTCCGAGCCGCTGGCCTCAGGGGCAGTGCCATCAGAAACAGGGCCGTGGTTCTGTCCCCCCACAGCCTGGGAACTGAAATGTGTACGGCAATACAATTCATAAACTGACGGACTTGATTTCTATTCTTGCCAGGTTTTAATGTCCAGAAACAAAATGGCAGTGTTATGGCTGAAATTCTCTTAGTTTTAGGAAACCCATCATAACGCAGAATTGTTTATGCAGAGTTTGTGTATTAGATGACATGACCGAGGGTGAGGAAGACCGTGGGATTATGGTTGTGCTGACACAGGACGATCCGACCGTGGTGACTGGTCCTTTGCAGCCTTTGGATCCCAAAGCCGGCCCTTCGCTTCCCACCCAGGAAAAGCTGAGGGAGTTGCGGTGCTTCTGGAAGCTAAGGCCGTGGGCAGTCAGCGCCAGGGCGGGCCAGGGACCGTCACTCACAGAGATGTGCGTGTGTGCACATGAATGAGAATTTGTGTGTGTGTGAGTCTGGGTGACTGTGTGTGTGCATGAGTGTGAGTCTGTGAGTGTATGTGTGTGAGTGAGTATGTGTATGACTGTTTGAATGTGAATGTGTATTTGTGTGTGTGCACGGGTGTGAGTATATGTGTGAGTGTATGAGTGTGAATGTGAATGTAAATGTGAGCATGTATGAGTATGAGTGAGTCTGTGAAAGAGAGTGTGTGTGACTGTGTGAGTGTGTGTGAGTGTGTGTGCATGCGCACATGTGTGCTCAGCGTGAGGAAGAGGATGGCTGGGTCAGGAGAAAAGGGCTCCATTCCTGCCACATTGCGTCTCACCAGCGTGACCCCCTCGCCTCAGTCCCTCATCAGAACCTGGGGTGTAATGGCGGGGACCTCGATGCCCCCCGAGGTTTTCACGGTCTGTGTATACAAAGAACAGAGGCAAAGGGGGCCAGGCCTGCCTGGGGGTTCTGGAGGTGCCTCCTGGGAGCTGAGGGGTGCCAGGCGTGGGTGTCCCTGAAATCTTTCAAGTCACACTGTGGGCTCTGAGGTTTCTCGACCCAGGGCTCCGTGCCCGCCTTTCTTCCTTCACCCGGTTTCGGGAGGCTGCTCTGATGCTCCGTGTCCAGGCCGGGAAGGGGAGGGCCAGTGCTGCTGTGCCCTCTGCTCCTGGCATGCGGCGGTTGGAGAAACGGCCATCTGGGGCAACCTGACAGCCAGCCCCCTTCTGTGCAGGACACCCGCGTTAGCCCATTTCTACGCGATGCCCCCAAATTCACAACGAGCATCGGCTCAGTTCGTTTCAGGAGAACACTCAGCCTTGCTGGGTGCCTTTGTAAGGAGGGAAACCCACGCTCACTTCTAGAAAGAGCTCCGATGACTGCTTTTCAGGGAACCCGGGCCCCTGCACCCCAAGGGGGTGCAGTGACCGCGGGGGCTCTGCTAGCAGAGTGAACCTGGGCAGGTGACCGCGGGGGCAGGGCGCACCTGACCAGGGCCCTCCCGCATGCACAGGACTCAGTTCACCTGCTGCCACTGGGGTCCCAACTCCTCAGTCCTGCCCCTTTTCAGGCCCCAGACAAGTTTTCAAAAGGCAGAAACTGACGGAAGCACTGAAGATTACAATTTGGATCATTCGGACTTAGTTTTTGCTCTCACTTGGTCAGAACCCCGAGTCTACCTTCCTCAGTGGAGTGTCACCCATGTCCCTGGGATGTGTGCCGGGCACCTTTGGGGGAGGCCAGAGCCTGCTGTTCTGGGGGGCGGCTTCTGTGGATGCTTGCATATCCCGTCTCACGTGGCACCCCTGTGACCCTTGGAAAAACCTCTTTCTGCTACAGAAAGAGCCCTGGGGACTCAACTCTTCAGAAATGGAAGAGGACACCTTGTAATCACATGAATCCGCCTGGCCCCTGGCAAAGGTCCTCTGGATGTGGCTGCTTGCGACACCTCGGTTCCTTCTAGAACCGTGTTCCACCTCACCTACATATGTGCCCATCCTTTGGTGCCCGAGGCCTGGCAGGTGGGGCTGACTAGGGTAGGCAGAGGGCTCAAGTTCATTCTGCGCGCCCCCCGCCCCATCACGAGCTGCTTGGGAGCGCCGTTGGGAAACAAGCCCAAAGGCGCTGAGCAGTCAGTCCCTTCATCTGAAGCAGACTGGGGAGAGGAGGAAGAAGACGAGGAGAGACTTGGAAGTAAGTCGCCAGGCTGCTTCTCCAGCCCCGTGGTCTCCACACTGGGTGACTGGGGTGTCATTGCTTTGACCAGCCAACTGTGAGTTCTGCCCTTCACGTAGGGCGGGCGTGGACAGCCTCTCCCCTCCCAGATGCATCAGCGGCTCCGTGTCTGCCTGGGCGCAGGCTTGGCTTTCTTCTTTGAGGAGGATGAAAGGGCTGTTCTCACAGTGAAACGTGCTTCATTTGTCTTGTGAGTAACCGTGAGCCCCACTCTGAAAACCACTTCACTCTGCGGCCAGGGCCTGCTGTGCCGAGCGCGGCAGCGGACGCCCTGCCAGGCATGCTCCTCTCGCAAGGCCTGAGACGTCCTGCACGATTAGGCAGCCCGAGAAACGCGGGCGTTGTTTCTGAAGACAGCAGTCCATGTTTGGGGCGTTTTGATTTACTGTTCATTTGGGGAGCCTGGCTAGTCCTTGAAGAGCGTGGAATGTGCACGTTTTTATAATTGCAATCAAACCTTGCCCTGACAAGCGCTTTCTGGTTCCCCGGACATTGGGTAGGAATAGTTTGGGGTCTGGAGACATTCAATCGGCAAAACATTTTCCCAAACGTTTTTTTCAGCCAATTCTCCCAGACTCTTGTCGGGAGCAGGGGTGTGCTGCTTCCTACGCTGGGGTTTTCTTCTTCATTGTCTTTTAAGACTTCCCGGGGTCTAAAGGAGGGAGATGGGGGCTAGGTGTCCCACAGGGACAGGAAGCCCGGTTTGACCACACGGCAGTGTTGCTGAGCCTGACTCGCCGGTCCTGTTCTTCCGTGATTTTCTCTAGTTGGAGTGAACAGGAGAGAGACAACAGGAAGGAGGGGGCACATCTGTGTTCTATGAAAACAGATCCCAAGCTCCTCACGCAGCAAGGTCTGCCTTGACTTCCCCCTTGCGGTTGCAATTGATAAAATGGGTTCTGGAGTCATCCTCCTGATGGGGCCCACGGTGTCGGAATCTGTCCCGGGGCCAAGAGGTGAACCGAGGCAGGATGCTCACTTGGCCCCCTTCGATGATGGAAACCGGGTGCTGTGCAAATCAAGGGGGTGTCAGTCTTGGGGCTGCACGGCTTCAGGCTGAATTGTTTGCAGAGTAAAGTGAGACTGAAGAACCAATATTTTTGAAAGTTAACGCTAGGAGAGGAGACACGAAGAAAAGGATTCTTTTTCATTTTGCCTTACAAGGTAATTTGGGAAAAAAGGAAAATTCTCCTTTGAAATGTTGCCAGTGGTGAATGAGTGAAAGCCAGTGAGTTCAGAAGTCAGGGTCTGACTCTGGTTTTAAATAAGGTGCTTAACGGTGCCTTCCTATCGTTCAGCACAAATACCTACCCCCGAAATTTCTCCAGAATTTGATTTTGTTCTCCATCGCGAGGAGAAAACGTGTATCGAGAACAGCCGGAGCCTGGCTTTCCTGTCCCTGACAAGCTCTCACGAAACCGGAGCATAGGAACTGGGCTTTCCAAGCCACCTTCAGAGGGGTCATGTGTCCCCGTGGTGGCGGAGATACCCCCGATGTGGGCTTCTGGGAGGGGGTGTGGGAGGAGCTGTGTACAAATTGGATGCGAATATAATTGATATTTAAATCTCCCTCTGGAAACTTAAACTTTGATCGTTTACATCTTCGCTTAATAGCATATTAAATCATTTTATAACCCTTAACAATTGTTTAATCTTTTCATTGTTGAAAAATGAGGTAATTGATCTAAGCCATGTCAGAATATGCCAGGAAAAACTTATTTAAATGTACCACCCTTCACCATCACGTGGAGGGGACTTGAGGGGCCCATCTGTGCCTTAGGGGGACCTGCCTTCCCCACAATGGGGTCTCGCCCCGAACGGGGGCAGAGATGAGGAGTCCTCAGCAGCGGAGCCGCGGAGGCCAGTGGGGGAAAGGCTGGGGCCTGGGATTTGGCCCTGGGGCTTTGCCGGGGCTGCCATCTAGGGTTTTGGCTCCTGATTGGGCATTGTTGAAAACATGCTCTTCTGGCCGACAGAATGTCCTAGGACCTCTCACTGCGCTCACTTCAGCAAGGTTGTTTGTGTACCATCGCAATTAGTGCTCGTGGCAGAGAGCGAGCGAGAGCGAGAGAGCGAGAGACTCTGTTATTCCAAAAACAAGTATGCCTCTCCTTGGGAATGACACCAAAGAATACCTTCTAAATGAAGTATGTTTCCCTTCAGAGATTACAGCATCAGTTGATCAAAGTCCCCTGGAAATAGCTTTTGGCAACTCTGAGGTTCTCTGTAACTCTTCTTTGACGTGAGTGGAGCGGCCCTGCCCTGAGAGCGGCAGCCGTCCTGCCTCAGAGGCCGAGGAGCCAGGGGTGGGGACAGACGGGTGTCCCGTGTGCCTGCTGACCAACCGCGTCAAACCCTGTGGCCTCCCGTTGATTTGGGGTTGGTTTGGTTGGAAATGGCTTTATTTCTCCAGAAAATTGATTGTGGCGCAAGGGCTGGCCCCCTCTGTCCAAGTAATGCAATACAGGCATCTTCTGAGCTTAAACGAGGCTTTGGCAATCCTGGTGAAATGTATTGTCGTCGGCTTCGTGTCCTGACGTCCTCCATAGACTTGAGGAATGTTTGGACCTCGGCCCACGGGGTTTAAGTTTAATGAATGTCCGGACAATCCAAACGTGTACCTGGCAACAGGGAAGAGACCCCTTCACGTTAATTATCGCTAAGCTCGTCTGTCTCCTTCCCAGCCCTATATACAACCCTACACATTTGTATACATTTTATATGGTCTATTTCCATTATAAATTGCCCATAAATTAAATACAGATTTTCTTGGGAACATCTTTGGAAAAAAAAAGAAAAAGGAAAAGATCCGAGTGATACATGTTTCTGGTATTGGAGGTGACGTGGATGCAAAGGGGGAGGTTGGCCCTGTGCACTGACTCCCCAACATGGAGGTCACGCGTCTGGGTTAAGGCAACCTGAGTTGTGTGTGAACGGATGTGCAGTGTGCCTTTTCTCCATCTTTCATGTTGTGAGCTGCTCATCATGATTTAAAAGAAGGTAGAGAATGATTGATTGGCAGAGACAGGCTGGAGCAGGTCCAGAGGAGGACAGGAGGACAGTGAGGGAGGTGAGCTCTCTCTCCTCTTCTCCAAAGAAAAGGCTGGGTTGGTTGCATCCTGGAGGAGAGAGCTCTCTGCACGGAGTGGCCATGCCTGGGGGAGTTGTCTGCGCTGTGAGGTAGGTCGTCAACGTAATCTGTTGCTAACAATAAAGTACTTGTGTACGTTAAAAAAGGAATTAGAGCAACTTCAAGGTTCATCTCTAAAATATCCTTCTCATTCCCTTGCATTCCCAATTCTTTATTGAGTGGAGAGCCAAGGGTGGAGTTTACTTAGACACCATAGAATCAGACCCACCTTGAAGCCCATGCCATCTGTGCCCCAGCCTTTGCTGCCCCAGGGCCTTTGCACCTACTGTTCACGCTGCATGGCTTGCTTGCTCCTTCCCATCTTTGAGGTCTCTACTGAAGGGAGCCTTCCCTAACCTCTCTAATTGAAAACATAACCCTCTTTTCTCTGCTTTATTTATTTTTCGGCTTATTTTCATTTGATATGTGGTGCATTTTGCTTAGTATTATAAGCCATAATAAATATAGGGTCTATGAAGCAGGGGTTTTTGTCTCTTTACCACTGTATTCTGCTCTAGTGCCTGGTGTGTAGTAGGTGCTCAATAAAATGTATTGAATGACCGCATGAATGAATGCCCATGGGTGTGCGTTGGGACGTCATCAGTTACACGTTATGGAGGAAAAAATGTTGGAAGAACTGCTCTAAGAGACTAGACTTGAGCCAGTTCCAATTCCAAAAAGGCAATTTCTAGTCTAATTAAAAACCAAAAACTTCAAAGAAATACAAATTTCAATAGGAGAGTCAGCTGACTTCTAAGGGTGGGAACGCCCACGGAGCCAGTATTTAGGTGAGTGAAGATGGCTGCTTCTCAGGGAGGCTGCGGACAGGACTCCTGGCCTGGGGTGCGGAGACGCTTGTCATCTTAGGTAGGCTTTCTCCTCTTCTCTCTGATTCTTTCTAAGGCCACGCAATGTTCTATCCTGGGCTGTCCTCAAGTTCAGTAGCCCCAGAATTCTGGGTGCTTTCGAGGGTTCAGGGGACTCTGGGACTTGTGCCGGGTTGCGCGGCTCTGGCCGGACCAGGCTTAGGTGGCACAGGTTTCATCCTGCCATGGCTGGGGTGGCCTTTGCACCTGTAGCAGGGGGTCTGACCCTGGTGGTCTCCCGGCCGCCTTTCTCAAGGGCTTGCTGGACCTTTTTCCGCGGCCCCGATAGTACTGCCAGTCAGTTTATCCCCGAATGAGGTGCTCACTTCTTTTTCCTCCATTCAGACGACCACCGTGTGCAGCGCTCCCGCCTTGAGTCTGCTCTGCTTGTTACGGCTCCGTCCCCCAGGTGCCAGACTGAAAACCGTCTCCCTGTCTCTCCCTGTGTCCCGCTGGCCCGAGCTCAGGCACTCTCAGGGAGGGGCCTGGAGCAGGGCCCTGCTGGGGGGTGCGGCGCTTGACGCGAGGCCCCACTCCTGCACAGGAAGATCCAGAACTCACCTCTGTTGACATCTTTCTTTAGGGCAGGCCGTGCGTCAGGACTTGCATGGGGCTCAGGAGGAGATGGGAGGCACTTTGGACCTCCAAGCGCTAGGATGCAGAGTGTGGCAAATGCCACCCTGAGGGACCAGCTGCCTCAGGTGGTCAGAGGGCCTGGGCGCCATTACAGACCAGCTGGGGGAACTTGGACAAGCCACGTGACCTCTGTTTCTGCAATTTCCGCATCTGTAGAGCGGGGCCTAGGCTCTGTTCGTGCGTTGATTCTTCAATGTTGGTTGCGGGCCTTTTCATTGTATAGCTGTGTGTGCTATTTGATTTTATCATTCTGTACAGGTATTACTCATTTGACTAATGAAATAGATATCTGGAAACAGTTTATTTTTATTTTTTATTTTTCTAATTTTTTAAATTGTTATCCAATTGTGGTTTTCTCCATTTCCCCCTGCCCCTGCCCCCACCCTTAATTCTACCTTCCTTTGGCTTTGTCCATGGGTCCTTTATACATGTTCTTGACAACCCTTCCCCTTCTTTCTCCTGTTATCCGCCTCCCACCTCCCCTCTGGTTACTGTCACTTTTTTCTTTATTTCAGTTTAGGAAATGCTATGTGAGCGTGCCTGTCTTTGCTCTATCTTGCGGGCAGTGATGGTGAAAAATGGATCTGGGAGCCCCAGCCCATGTCCTTATTCTGAGGCTGTGACACCCTCCCCTTCACAGAAAGGCCTGTAGGGACGTGAGACAGCCCCTCTATGATGGAGCCTGGAAGCACACGTGTGGGGGCCTCCTCCGTTCCAGCCTGGGACCTGTGGGGTGCTGGGGAACCACCAGGAGACCCTTGGCTTTATGGCCCAGGGTGGTAGATGATGTCTTCCTCACTTGGGCTCCATAAATTATTCCGCGGGGTCTGTTAAAGCTGGGTGGGGAGCAAGAGAGTGATTTTTATGGGTGATTTACACATGGCCCTTGTCCGAGAACCCACACCTTGCCAGCTGGACAGTGGCTTCTGGCTGCATCCACAGCAAAGCCCTTACCTGAAGAGGCCCCCGCAGCATGAAATTGCACCACCGTAACCTGGGTAGAGCGGCCCAGGACCCCCTAGGGGGTCAGCCCCAGAAAAGCCGGGAAGGAGGTAAAGTCACACAGCTGCATCTTCGCATCCATTCTCAGGAGGACTTGAAGTTCAGTCCCAAGGCTGACGTGACCTGTCCCACTCGAGTAGGAGTCCTCTCTGGAAGAATCATGGTGTTGGAGCCGGCGTGAGGGTTTGAGATCATGTAACCCAGCTTTGGGTTTTACTGGGAAAGAAACAGGCTCTGTAAGAGAGGCGCCTTTCTGAGGGTCATGGAGTAGGTCGGTGGTGGGGCTGAGATCAGACCCCGTTTTCCCACCTTATGTCACTTCTTTGGACCTAGGACAGGAGGAGCAGGAATGGGAGAGATGGGTGTCCCTTCGTGCCCAGCAGGGTAGTCTTCTAGGGACCCCAAGCTTGTGGAAACTGGTCCTCCTGACTGTGTAGGAGGGTGTCTGAGCCATTGGTCACCTTCCCAGCCTGTGACTTTCCTTCCCGCTCCCCCAACATTGAACCTGGTGCTACGGAGATGTCCTGGTACCTCGCCTGCTGCCGCCTGGTTCCCTGGTTGCCAGAGAGCTCGGCACTTGTGACCTGTCTCTTTGCATGGGTGTGTAGGGAGGCCCAACCCTCATGTATTCTGTTGATGGAGGCTGCAGTGGAAGGTGGCTGCTGTGTCTCAACCTTTTGTCTGGACCTCCTGGACCTGAGGGTGGAGCTCATGACTTCAGCTCCACCAAAGTCCCATCTGACTCTGGTGAAGGTGGGGAGGCCTGGCCTCAAGTGTTCCCTGAGTTACTCACTGGCTGTGTGGTCCAGGAGCTGCCGCTTCTCCTGGGGGCATTTGAGGAACAGAGAGCTCTGACTCAGCCTTGACGGCACGGAGACCCTGTGTGATGCTCTCACTGCTGCCTGTGCCTCGGTCTGATGCCTCCCCACTTTGTGGTGGTCCATGCTTAGGGCGGCCTCACACTACCACCACGTTGAAACTTTTTGTAGGTTTTGAACAAGAGGACCCACTTTTTCACTCTGCCCTGGGATCCTTGAATTGGGTAGCCGGTTCTGTCTCCATTTCACCTAGACTTTCCCAATCTCTCAGGCAGCTCCAATGGCTGACTGGGGAGGTTGGGAAAGGAGCTCAGTAGAGAACATTTCCAGATGCAGTGGGGTAGTTGCTGGATGGGATGGGACAGGTTGGGATTGACTTCCTGAGACCATGAACTTGGCAAATTGCCCCTTGGTAGCTCCCAGGCATTGCTTGTGGTAGCTCTTCTTCCTGTGTTCTCTACATTCTACTAATTTTGGATTCCTTCTCCCAAAACTCCTGTTTTAGGCCAACTTCATGGCCAACAGCTTCATGGAGTTGGCCATGATAGTAGTCAGGAGAGTCTAGGTTAGGTAGAAAATTAACCTGGGAATTCCAGTGGTTTAATACGGTGTTTTATTTCTTGCTCATGCTTCCTGTCCATCTCAGTCTAGGGGCAGAGATTCTGCTCCATGCAGTCACTCAAGGTCCTAAGCTGATGGAGGCTGTGTCACTTGTACCAGTGTACCGATTGCTGTGGCAGAAGAAGGGGACGAAGGCGGGCTCCCAAACCGTTCTTTATGCTTCAGTTTTGTAGTTACACATGTTATTTCCAGCTCATAGCCCATTGACCAAAATTAGTTCTGGGGCCCCACCTAACTGCAAGGGGGTGGAACATGGGGTCTTCTACTTCCAGGAAGGAAAGAAACAGCTATTGGATATGTGAAGCAAGAGTCCCCAGAACTTTAATGGCCCACAGAATAAATGGAAGGAAGGACAAACGCCATGCCCATATCTGTCTAGGGAGAGTTGCATTTAATCTTTACCTGAAGTATTTTAGGTATTTGTCGATTGCTTCCTAAATGCAAAACCCTCAGTCAGGTGCCCCCATTTTCCTTGGGTCAGAGAGCCTCTACCCATCTCCTGTTGTGGGGTCAGAAGTGCCAAGGGGCCAGGCCTTGCTTGGGTTTATAGGGATCTCCTGGGGTCAAACAGATCACAGCAGAGCGGGTGCTTAGTGTCTGGGTGTGACCGGCTGGCTAATTTTAAGTTTGATAAACTTAAAAAACACATGGAACCAATATGAATTTGATCCATGTCATTTGAGTGTATGAAATGTCACACTGTTTTCCTGAATCCAATGTGGTTCAGTTCCCAGCCCCCTGGCTGCTTGCTGGGAGGTCCAATCTCTGTCACTGTGTCCTCCTCATCTTCTCTCTGTCTTCACTTCCTGCGGCGATAAATAAGAACGGGCTACAGCAGAGCAGGTTGTGGCCTCCTTTTTGCCCTTTCTCCTTGCCCAGGACTGTGCGGTTCACTTGGCGATGGGTGTACTCACGCAGCCAATTCCCTGTGTGCCATGCTCAGATCGGGGGTCCCAATGTCACTCAGCAGACTGTGAGTCTCGCGGCACTTGGCAGGCAAATCCTGCAGCCTCCAGCTAAGGCGGATCCTGTCCTGCCTCCCAGGGACTCCCCGCCCCCGACCTCTGCTTTGAACCCCCTGACCTGTAGAACATGCTGGCCCCGGCTGCATGGCCACTTGATTGGGGTGTTTTTCTGCCTGCTATCTCTACCGATCCCGCCGACACTCGGAGGCATTAGCCGTGAGCCACAATATAGCCAGAAGATTTAATTGCGAGTTACCTCATTTTGTTCGCATTTTCATGGCCAAAGACCATCGCAGACAAAACACCAATAAAAGCCCAGGCCCGAAGAAAAGCAGGGCCATAGAGGAAGCGGGGTTGTTCTCATGGCCCAAAACTTGTGTCATTTTTTTCCCCTTATTTGGCAAAGGAGAAAATGAAATAAGTTTAAAAACAATGTACAGTCCACATTTGATGGCTGTAGAATGTGTATGGCCTTCAGTTGCTTCCAGCAAATTATTCATGATCTATTTGAGCGTTAGCTAGACGCTGACACCATGTCTCCTCCTTGAACTGACTCAGCCCCCGCCGAGGCCCTGTCCGAGGCTCCTGGCCTGGAGCCTTGCAGGATTCCATACCTGCGCCAGGTAACTCCCCTAAGGGTCAGCTCTGTGCTCGAGGGTCATGGACGGGCTCTGGAAAGTGAGGCATTTCCAGGGCCTTGTAGTGCGCCCCGAAACTGGGCTCGCTGGTGTGGGGTCCTGGCAGCAATCCAGGTCAGGTACCTGTCCAGGTCCCAGACGCCTTGGCCAAGCCTGGGTTGTATGAGGTTTGCGCTCATGGAAAAAAACTGATCTATTTGCATTTCTTGTGGTTCACAATTAGCGAGTAATTACCCCTCACCTCTCACTTTCAATGTTCCTCTGTAGCACCTTTTGCCCTAAAGTAGTCCTCAAGTTTGGATTAATTGGATGAAATGAACTCTGGCTGGACAGTCAGATCCCATTCTGTGGCCTTTGCCAATTCCCTTCCCTCCTTGGACCCTGGTTTTATTTTCTCTATTAAAAAGCAAGGGGTATCCAAATAAACTTTTTTAAAAAGATCTATGGGGAGACTTTATGCAATCAAAACGTCCATACATGGAATAGATTAGCATCACTCTTTTGAGCGGGCAGGGAGAATGGCCCTGGCCCCACCTTGCCCTCAGAGTCTACTCCCTAGCTCCCCTTAAAGGACTCGATGCCCCTGGAAGGGCTCCATCAAGCACTGTTTGGAAACCACTCCGGTAGGTTACCTGTGAGGACACGGTGATACCTGACATTCTGATTCATACCGCACCCCTAGCTGGACAAAACGAAATAAAACTAGAATCGGCTCAGAGCTGCCACAGACCCAAGAACTAAGGCAGAGAAGAGGGGCTGGTGTCTTCATGAGAGCGTCTTCTTCCTCCTCAGTGCTTCGAAGCCCTCTGTGTTGACCGCTGGACTGCCTCCACTCCCTGGGCCTTCCCTTGTCAGCCACGGGGGGTTTGTTCAGACCCTTGAGGCCCACCCTTTTCTGATCACCGTGGGAAGGGGGTGTGGCACAGTGCCCTGTGACCTGGGAGACCCCAGTCCTTGAAACCCTCAGGATGGAACACTTTGGGAGTGTTACCACGGTTCCCACCTCCTCCACAGACACCTCTAAACACTCAATCCATTGCAGGAGTAGCTGCGGGGGGTGAGGGCAGGTGGAGGCACAGGTAGCTGGGGATTCAGGAAGGCCCAATTGTTCTCTTCCAAGTCTACTTGGGCAGGGACCATTAGCTCACTGCATAGTAGATGATTAATAAATATTTGTGGAGTAAATGAAGGTGTGGTGGGGGAAAATAGGAAGGCAGATTTCTTTCTTTTTTTTTTTAAAGATTTTATTAATTTATTTTTCGAGAGAGGTGAAGAGAGGAAGAGAGGGAGAGAAACATCAATGTGTGGTTGCCTCTTGTGCGCCCTCTACTGGGAACCTGGCCTGCAGCCCAGGCATGTGCCCTGACTGGGAATCAAACCGGTGACTCTTTGCTTCGCAGTCTGGCGCTCAATCCACTGAGCCACACCAGCCAGGACAGGAAGGAGGATTTCAATACATGGAAGAATGCTTCTAGACTGCAATCACTCATGAGTCCTGGGCTTTGGTGGTGTTGATTCAGTGATCGTTGGTCCTGTGATAGAGGCTCAAGGGTCAGACCCTGAATGGGGCTTAAACTAGAATGGCCCCCAGTGTCCCTTCTTACCTCATCACCCCGAGCCGGGAAGTTTTAAAACTCAGGGAAGAGAGATGGCCCACTTTGGTTCTGGCAAGTTCCTGGACAAAGTGACTTTTTCTCTGTCCGGGGAAAGCTACCTTCCTCCTGCCCAATGAGCCTGGTGAGGACCAGCCGAGGGAAATCTTGGCTTGTTAATGGGGTGGAGACTGAGCAGACAGAGATGTGTATGTCCTGGGAGGCTTAGCCTGGAATGCTTCACTGCAGGCGCCAATCACAGATTGGGCACCCCCCCCCACCCCCCGCCGCCCCCAACTGGGTGGCCTACTTCCCTCACTGGGTCAGTGCAGTAAGCTCACGTTGCAAGTGAGTTTCCAGCTTCGAGTTGGGGAGGGAGGCCTGGCATTTTAGCTTGGATTTTCCTGGCTGAGGAGCTGCAGCTGAGTTGTTGGACATACCTGGTCTGGGAGGTACCCTTTCTAAACTCCATCAGTGCCCTGAACCTTTGATGGGGTTGAAGTCTGGTTCTCCGGTGGATGTATAGACACTTGGGTCTGGGAAGGACCTCAAAGCCCCCTCCTTCCTTTCTTACCCACTAGAGAAATTCCTGGTGTGATCTTTGGAGGTGGCCATCCTCTGCGAGGATCCATCTTGAAGTCACCACCTCCTGAGATGGCTCACTGTGCTCTGAGCTGAGAAGTTACACAGCGAACATCTTGTAACCTGAGAAGTGGTATAGACGTGGCAGGTTATGTTCTAATAATAACCTGTCGCTGCCCCTGGCTCCCGGCTCTGCCTTCTGGGGTCATAAAGCCTGCTCCCTCCGGCTCAGGAAAGCCCTACAGGATGGGCAGACATCAAAGGCCCTGCCCAGCTGCTCAGCCACACCTGGGCTGCATGATGCTGCGAATCAGGATTCCTCCCACCTTTGCTCAGGGAGGACCACCAAGGGAGGGGTCCTGCTCTCTTGGAACTGCTGTTGCAACACGATAGGAGCACAGAGCAAGGTGAAGCAGGCTTTGGGCTCTAATGGGAGGGAGCAGATCCTTCTATAGCCCTTGGAATCTTGGGCTGCAGCCGACCCTGACCCTGGCCCTGGCCCTGGCCCTGGGAGGGGCTGAGCTGACATGCTCCCATCCACGGGGACAGCCTTTTCAGTCTGGGCCAGATCTCTAAAACCTCATCTAATCAAATGGTCAGAGAGCTGTGCTCAGAGCAACAGGGGGCAGAACTTGACATTTCTCAAGCTCCTACTGTGTGCTGGACTCTTCTGCAGTATTCCATTTAAAGCTCACCCGACTCTGGGGGCTGGTGGTGTCATTTTGCCAGTAAGGATGCCAGCGTAGAGAAGCTGGTGTTGACCCTTGGTCGCAGTGGCATTTAGATTGGCCTCAGGACCACCTGTCTCCATAGCCTGTGTTCTCGGTCGCTCTCAGGAGCAGCCTGGCGTAATGGTCCAGCTCTGCATACTTTGGACAGGCCTGTCTTCTCCCTGGACCTCAGTTTCCCGTTTGGAGAATAAGGTGTTGGATTACACCTCCTTCCAGAGTCATCATCTGTGAATTTCACCCTGAAGTTTTCCTGAAAGTCAGTGTAGCTGGGAGGCGTTTTGGGGGGCAGTGGGCCCTTTCTGACTCGGCAGCAGGATGCTCTAGAACCTGGTCCAGGGAAAGGCCAGTGGCTGGGTTTTACCCCTTGTTACAGCTGGTGTGTTTCCCGGTCATAAAATGAACCTCAGCATCCCTGTTGGCACGGTGCCTCTTTCTCTAAGCCAGGGATGGGGCTTTGTCTCTGGGTCCGGCCCCGTAGGCTGACCCTTTGGGCCCCCAGTGCGCCTCAGGGCTGGCAGCACTGGTCAGAGGCTGAGAGCTCCAGGAGTCCTCAGCAGCCAGGCCGAGCCCAGGACAGAGTCGGTGCGTTCATTCCCGGCCTGTGAGTGGCAGTGTGCAAAGAAGGCTCACTCAGGCAGGGCGTGGCTCGGAAACCAGGGCACATGGTCCCTGAGCGGCTCTCTGCACGGGACACTTGTGTGAGAATCCTGTAGTGGGAAAATGTATCTTAGTGCTAGACCCTGGCTGGTTTTATGGCTTTGCTGGCTTCAGGAAACTACTTTTAAAAGAGCCACCAGAGGAGAGAGGAACCCACAGGAGCCGTTGGGCCCCGGGCTCTCCTCTCCCTTCCCCGAGCTCTTTCCGGACCTCCAGTAGCCAATCCCAGATGGAACTTGCAGCAGCTCTCAAGTGACATTTCTTTCTTTCTGTGTGTCTAAGGGCTTTGGTGTTGCCCGGACACGGGTTTGTTGTTTCAGAAGGGTACCTGTGGCATAGGTACCACAGTGCAGGGTGTCAGTGAACACAGGCCTTCTCCTGCAGGCAGCTGAGTTGTGGGGAACAGATGTACTTGCTTGGATTTTGCACCTGGATTGGGAGGTGGGAAGAGGGACGTTAATGCCGGCATAACTAAAATGGCTTTTCATGACGATGGACTTCTTAGGACTGTGCGTGTGTGTGTGTGTGTGTCCATGCACAGGTTCAGCACCCCATTCACAGGTAGTTGGGAAGCCAGAGGTGTCCCAGCTGCAGGCAGAGACTGAGCTTGCAGGGACTGTTGTCCACGTGCGTGTGAGCTGGTGTGTAGGGAGGTGACATCCACGGGGGTAGAGGGCAGGTTCTGCGTGGTGCTGCCCATGTTGTCATCCATAGCTATATTCAGGCACATATGTGCCCATCACTCCTGGGCTCAGTCCGAAGGCTTTGGTTCCACGCGACATTTGTCACCGCACCTCGTCCTGTGTGATCCTTTGCAGAGCTTTCTGGCTCAGTGGGGGAGGATGCACGGCAGAAGCAACTTCCTGGGGGGCTGCTCGGGCTCCTGCCTTGGGGCCTCTCTCCTGGCCACCGGCCAGCCCTGGACAGAGGGGAAGGGGCTCTGAAAGGCTCTCCCCTGTTGGCTGTCCAATACGCCTGAAAGGATACCAGCCTGAGAGCGATGTTGTAACAAATCAAGACCATGTGGCCGGCTCCTCCTTGAGATGCTCCCAGAAATTGGGGGGTGGGGAACGTTTTTGGCAATCAGCCCTGAAACTTCTCTTATATCCCTTTTCTCTTTGCTCTTCAGCCCCCAAATCTGAAAAAGTCATGCAGTTTATTTTTAAAATAGAAACAGCCTTGAACTTCCATGTCTCTGGGGCTAAGAACATCTCTTCCCATTAGTCAGGTCCAGCTTGGGAACAGATCGCAGCTGGAGAATTCGGTGTCACGAGGACTGGGGTCGGGGAACAGGGAAGAGAGGGCATCTTTTGTACTTGTAGTAGGTCAGGTGATATAGGAAGTGGGGCATTTGTGTGCCATGGCAGTGGGGGGCGGCAAACTGAAGCTCAGGAGGAGGAGGACCTCACTCGGTGTCACCGAGGGAAGCAGTCCCGGGGCTGGCTTCTACCTTCCGATCTTCTGCTTCCAATCCAGCCTTCTTACTATTGGGCAGTCTGAGATTGGAAGGTTGGGCCGGAGTGTAGCTTGAAGAAGAAAAATCTTGGAGATAGAAGTGGGACGAAAGCCGTTAGCTCATGGAAATGGATAAAGAGATTCTAGGGTGGTGGGAAGGAGGGAAAGTCCAAAGGAGCATGGGAATGTGCTAGAGTCACAGGGGATGGCGGACGTGGGGGGTGTGTCAGGCAGTATTTGGCTCAAGCCTGGGGCAAAACGATCCCATTTTAACTCCATGAAATGCCTCTCTCCCGGGGCGGCGGGGGGAGACCGCAGTGGGTTGGGGCCCTGTCCTATGGCACTTTACATCACGGGGAACCTGGAACCTGGTGCTCCTGCTCGGGGCATGTTGGGTTTGCTAAAGAGATCATGGCTTGCTCCACTGTTCACTTGTGCACTTAAACTTGACGGTAGATTAGAATGAAGTGGTGTGTGAGCTTGTAACTGTTCCTGTCCCTTTCTAAAGTGCACCCCACTCTCCAGAAAGGTAGCGGGTGAGCAGAGGGGGCACCCTGCACCCCGGGGCTTGATTTTGAGCTTTGCAGCTCCCTCCCCCAGTGACTGTGGGCACGTGTCCCCACTTACCTAGGCCTCCATTTCCGCAACAGTTGGTGACAGTGGCCCTCCTTGCCCATGGCGGACCCCACTGTTTTGCCTGCGCGACTTTCCTTCCCCCTCTCTTGTGATAACGGCTCTCTCTCCTTCACGGATGACCTCTCCTCCATGTGTACTGCGTGGTCTTAGTCGAGGCTGCCAACTTTACCCACTCTCCTTCAACCGCTGCCCTTGATCACAGTGAAGTCAACTGAGTTATCCTGATCTGCTCTCCATAGTCATCGGACAAGAGCACGTTGTAAAAGAAAATGACCAACCCTCTTCCTGAACGTATGTGAGACACCCACTGGGGAAATCCCCACCGAGAGATAACTGAGGGAGCCTTGGGGTGGGGGGTGTTAGGTCCCTGTAGGTTTGGTGGCGGTGGGAGCTGAGAGCCACGATACTGTTGTTTTGTGACCGGATGTCTGGCATGGACTGGTGAAGCCTGAGATGAGGTTAAGCTAGGACAGGGTTGAAGCCCTTCCAGCTTTTTTGCTTCCCAGGGACAGAGATCCTAACCCAAACTAATGTACGTCGAAAGAGAGCTTATCAGCGCACTTCTCGGAAGAGCGGAGGTGGGGCTGGTTTCAGGTGTACTTCAGGCAGGACCTCACTCAACTAATATCATCAGGATTCAGCCTCTTTCTCATCTCTTTCCCCCCATCTCTCTCTCCTCTGCCTCCTTTGGGCTGACTCCATTTGGAAGTGGGATCCTTCCCTCAGGATACTAAATGGCTGCCTGAGCTCCCAACTCTGTATTCACTCAGATGCAAGTCCAGCAGGAAACAGCAGGAATTTCTTTCGAGAAACCCTAGCCAACATCTCATTGCCTCTCCCCGGTTCAGACTGGGTCTCGTATCTTTCCCCAAACTAATCACTGTGGCCAGGGGCTGTGATGATCACTTGGCTTAAGCTTAAAGCTTCGAGTATAGGCTCGAGTCCTGATCTGAAGTGAAACCCACCCAAACCAAGGATCTAAGAGCTGGTGAGAGGATATAATTACCAGTAGAAGGATGAAAAGATGCCAAGTGGCAAAATGCACAGATGTCTCCACTGTAGACCATTAGCACCCAGAAGGTTGACTGGAACATCTTCGGGCAGTTTTCACATCTGTTTATCATCATGGACACCAAGCGTGAGGTGCAAGACATCCCTTGCGAGGTGACTAAAAACTTGGTTTCCCTGGGAAGAATAGTACCTGCCAAAGAATGCCAGACACCGTGGCTGGCGGTGGCATGTAGAAAAACTGCAGTGGGTTAAGAACATGGGCGTTCTTAGACGTTTTGGACCACTTAGAAGATGGACTATTGGATCCAGCAGAGGCTGGCATTGGTGGTGTTCACCGTGTGTTTTGTATGAAAAGAACAGGCACTATCTGAAACCATCTCAACAGCTTCTCTAACTGGTTTACGATCATTCACAAAGCGGGAGAAAATGAATGAGAGTTGGAAAAGCCGTGGCCTGCGACTTCGGCGAAAACCAGGATTCAGCACAAACATTTTCGTATGTCCTTGACTCTGGGCATGCACAAACATCGAAGAATGCTCTCTCCTGCGTGTATTTCAAGGGTCCGCCCTTCGTTCTGCCACGCCCACTGAAGAGCCATCCCTGCCTTCACACAGGGGGGTCATTGCTGCTGTCTTGTAGTAGACTCTGCTGTCTTTGCCTGTCCAGCATTCAGTTTCCCTTCTTGGAGTCTCTCCTAAACCACCCTGTGTTGGTTCTGTCGTCTTGTGGATGTTGATGACACCTAGGGACTTCGGCTGGTGGAGATGGTTATTCACCAGACACTGAGCATCTGATGAATGGGTAGTGGTAGGGAGTGGCAGTGGGTGCATTGCTGGAAGGTATGAGCCTCCAAGGAGCCAGGATTTGCACAGCGTGAAGAGACATCTCTCTGGGAGAGCCATCTGTCTGGAAGATCCTTAGGTCAAGGAAGATGTCAAGCCCACCTCTTGATCTTGAAGATAAGCAGCTTCCCCTGGAGAGTAGAGCAGGGGAAGTACTGTTCCTGGGGGTGGAGAACCATATTCCCTGTGACTTTTCCCAGATGACCACAGCCTTGGAACTAGACATACTTGTTGGACAGCAAGTCTAGCCAAGTGTGGTCAGCTCTTTGAACATCTGCCATGGATACACTGTTCCCAGCACCTGCCTGAAGTCCCTGCACAATGTTCCTTACGTGTTTGATGTCCCTGAAAGAAGAGGGAACACATAAGCATGATTTTAAAATAAACAGCAGAAAACAAAGTAGTTTGGTTCTTGGCTCTCCCCTCAGCTGGTGAAGTCATCGCTATGAACTGACTCTTGCCACAGCGCACTTGGAGGCCTTTGAGGTTTGGCAGAGATTGGGTTTTGTCGGTAGAAGACCGGGCCTGTTCACAGATGACAGTCTCCATTTCAGCCACGGTCATGACGAGCTGGGGCAAGACCCTGAGCGGGCAGAGCGCTGCCAAGGAGTCTCTCCTTGCTGACCTGTCTGCCACTCTGGCTTCCTATCTTTCCTCTTTTTCGGATGGGACGGGGCAGCCTCATCATCAACCAGGGAAGTACTTCAGTGGATTTGCCCTCCGACACAGGTTGAATGTATGCTGAGCACTTGGTGGTTCTTCAGGATAATTTAAACAAATGCACAAAGGCAGAGGAATCAGTTCCAGTGTGAACACTGAACTTCCAAATATATATCGCCTTTAAAAACAGGAGCCTTGGAAACGGATGATCATGCAGATGGCTTCCATCCTGCCTCAGTGCGGGCTTGGGAGTCAAGAGGAAAAAGCTGGCCAGGGGAGCACTATAGAGGCAAGAGACACAGTGTCATCGGAAGACATTTAATCAATGTTTTATTCTCCTCAGAGCGTAGATTCTTGTTCCCAGAGGGAAGGTCGTATTATTCGTGGGATGTTTAGGAGTATATGGATCTAAACTATTTAACCATTTAATCAAAAAAGCCCTCTGTAGATTTCTAGTATGTAACTTTTACTTAAAACTAAAAGATATTTGCCTTACGAAAATCAGGTTAAGATTTAAAACCAGAAGACAGACTGGGACAGACATTTGCAACATTCTGATGGGGTTAATTGGCCCAATATACACAAAGGCCTTAAAAAGCAAAAGGAGGAGGAAAACCAACCCACTTAGACAAATGGATGAATAAATTGAATAGGCAGTTTACAAAAAGAAGAACCTAAGTGGTCAGAACATTAGTAAGATGTTCAACCTTGCTAATGATGAAAAATGTTAATTAAAAATTTAGATATCCCATTCTGCCTATTGGCAAGGGTAAACAGATTGGCTAAAACAAAATAATGGTATTAGTCAAGATCTTGAGAAATTCTTAATTCAGAAGAGTATAAATCGGTACAACCTATTTGTAAGGCAGTTTGAGAACAAATATTGAAAGATAAAATGTGTATCTCCTGTGACCCAGTGATCCTGCTTTGAAAGAAGAAAAGGAAACTGTCCAAGTGGAAGAAGCTGCATGAGAGTGCACTTGAATATTCATTAATTCCTGATTAATGGAAAACTGGAAGACCCCTCAATGTCCATTTTTAAGGGGCCCGTTAACTGAGTGTGGCTCGGACCACAAAGGAAAACTCTGCAGTCACAAAAAATGATAAAGTACCTTCAAATCAGTTGGAAAGAAAATATTCATGATATGTTTTTGAGTGAAAAAAAAAATTACCCCAAATCAAACCACCTCAGGGATGTAATCACTCGTTGAGGTAGTTCTTGCGCCAATGCAGGCACATCGTCTGGCTCACAAAACCACCCCGGATGCGGTGACCCGGGTGAGCAGTGGGTTCTTTTAGTGAGAGTGGTGTCTCTGAAGGCTGTTTCTGGAACACTCCCAGGGAAGCGGGTGCTGCATGGCGTCAGACTTTGGTGTCCCTGTAGAAGGTGAAGTTCTGAGTGAGGAGAGTGGGGCGAGAACACCCGGGCCCTTGAGTTCATCCATTGGGGAGGCAAGTGTGTCTCCTGTGTTTTAGTCCTGTGACTTTGGAAATGCAACTGTTTAGAGGACCATAGGGTCAATTTGCCGAAAAGTCTCCCCCTGAGTCTCTGGAGCCAAACTACCCAGGTTGAGATGCCAGCTGGGCCAGCTACTAATCCCAGGGCCTTGGGCACGTTGGGAACGTTATTTCACCTTCCCGCACCTCAGCTTCCCCACCTGTCAAACAATAAGGAGAGAAATTGTCCATATCTTGGGAAGATTGAATAAGTTAATACATGTCAGTTACTTGGACCGGTACCTGACACATATCTTAAGTGCTATGTAAATGTTTTCTGTCATTATTTTTTGCTGTTTTCTAATATCTTTCACTTAACTCTTCATTGTAGGCACTGACTTTTAAAGGAGGAATTGCATTCTTTCTCTTTAAAGCGAAATCTGATTACGTGAAATCTCTAATTTTTTTCCTCTTCTAAAACCCTAACTTTAAAAAGAATGAAACTGACATGGTCCTTGAGCACTGCCTTTCCTGTGAATGGGCTTATCTTGTATTCTCTCCCACCTCCCGCTCACCTCAGCAGCGTTGGATGTAGTTGACCGCCGCCCAGAGGCGGACTTAACGGTGGGTGCACCGGGCACGCCCTGGGCCCCGACTTCTGAAGGGCCCTGCAAATGCCCACCCTTACCCGTTTTTCTAAGGACACCAAGTTTGGTTTCATATGTACAATACGTATATTACATTCAAATTTTATTGGAAATAAAACGTTAATAGTCCATAATATTTTTTATTTATTTAAAAATATGGTTAACATGTATTTTTATTTTCCGTCTCTCTCTCTCTCTTTTTTAAGGGGCCCAATATTTTCTCCTGCGCCCGGGGCCTCCGCCGACCTTAATCCGCCTCTGCCACTGCCTCTCATTTATTTATTCTTAAATTTTATTTTTCAATTACACTTAACATTCAATATTATTTTGTATTAGTTTCAGGTGTACAGCTTAGGGGTTAGACAGTCATACACAGTCATATACATTTACAAAGTGATCCCCCGATATTTCCAGGACCCACCTGGCACCATACGAGTGCATAGTTATTACGATATTATCGACTACATTTCCTGCGCTGCACTTTACGTCCCCAGGACTTTTTGTAGCTACCAATTTGTAGTTCTTAATCTCTTCATGTTTTTCACCCAGTCCCCAAACCCCCTCCCACCTGGCAATCATCCATTCATCTCTGTACCTCTGAGTCTTTCTCTACTTTGTTCATTTATTTTGCTCTTAAGATTCCACAAGTAAGTGACATTGTATGGTATTTGCCTTTCTCTCTCTGACTTATTTCTGAGCATAATACCCCATAGGTCCATCCATGCTGTTGCAAATGGTAAGATTTCATTATTTTTTATGGCCACGTAATATTCCATTGTATGTATGTACCACCGCTTTTCTATCCACTCGTGTATTGATGGGCACTTGGGCTGCTTCCATATCTTGGTGATTGTAAAGAATGCAGCAGTGAACATAGGGGTGCATATATTCTTTCAAATTAGTGTTTTGGATTTCTTTGGGTGTATACCCAGAAGTGAGATCACTGGGTAAGAAGGTGTTCCATTTTTGATTTTTTTGAGCAACCTCCACACTGTTTTCCATAGTGGACCACTGCCTCTTATTTAAAAAGCCTTTCTTCATTTGGCTTCTGGGAAAGCAGCCTCCAAGCCCTGCCGCCCGCTGGTCTTGCAGTGTCCTTGCTGGCTTGTCTTCATCTTCTGACTTCTGCACATTGCAGTCCCTCTCTTCCCCCTCTGCCCTGACTCCCCCGAGGACCTCGCCCTTCTGTTGGCAGGACGACCATACCTCCCCGTTTGCCTGGGAGAGTTCTGGCTTTCTGCTTGGAATATTATTTCCCTTATTGCCTTATTGCTTTGGAATAATAGGTACCACTTTTTGCCTTATTGCTTGGAATAATAAGTACCACTTTTCACTCTTTAAAAGAAGTCCCAGTTCGATGATCCCTCAAGTTTATATCTTGAGTGCTGACCTGGGGCCTGCACTCTAGACCTGCCTAACCGGCTGCATATCAGAACCTCCACTGAAGAGCTAATTGGCATCTCAAATGGAAGAAGTCCAGGTCTACTTGTTGATTTTCTATTCCAGACAAGCACTTCCTACATTCTCATAGAGGATGACTTGAGTTTTCTGGTTGCTCAGCCAAAATCCTTGACTTTTCTATTTCTCTAAAACCCCACACCTGATTCATTGGCAAACCCTATGGGCTGTATCTCTGGTATGTATTCAGAACCCAAGTGACACTTTTCTCTGTCACCCGTGCGACACTCTAGTCCAGTCATTGACATCTCTCACTAGGCTGTTGAGAAGACTCTTGCCTCCCTCTTTCAACTCTTGCCATCCTACGCTTTATTTCTCCCATGACAGCAAAGAGATCCGTTGCAAATGTGCCAGACCATGGCGCTCTCTTTCTCAAAATTCTCCTGTGGCTTTGCATCATGTATTCAGTAAAATCCCTGTGTGATTTGGGCCCCCGAGGCCTGATGCCCTCTGCCCTCATTTACTCTTTTTCTTGCTCACTCAACTGTACTCCAGTTACACTTCTGCTTATGCTGTTTCTACAGCTGTTGGGCGTCACATTCTGTAAGTGTCAATTTGGTTAGGGTGTTTGGTAGTCTTGTTAAGATCTGTATATGTGCTAATGTTCTATTTAATAGTTGCATCAGTGATGTAACCTTTAGCTCTGGTCCCAGATTTGTTTATTTTCCCCTTTTTTGGTTCAAGTTTTGGTTTATGTTTTTTGAAGCTTTGTTATCAACTGCAGCTATATTTAGGCTTGTTAACGTGGAATTGAAATTTTTATCATTATAAAGTGTCCTTCCTTATCTCTGCTAATACTCCATGTCTTCAAGTATATTTTTTCTGATGTGACTGCAGTCACTTCAGCTTTTTTATGGTATGTGTTGGCATGGTTTGCCTTTTTCTTTCCTTTCACTTTCAATCTATTTGTGTCTCAGTATTTCAAGTATGTCTGGTACAGAGCATATCACTGAGACTTACTTTTTAAAATCAACTCTAACTATCTCGACCTTTTCATTGTAGTGTTTAGGGCATTGATATTCAATGTAGTTGTTGACATAGTTGGATTTAGGCATGCCATTCTGCCACTTGTTTTGTATTTGTCACATCTTTTCAAGTTCCACTTCTTTGCCTTTTGGGTTAACTAAATATTTTTTAGTCTTCCATTTTCATTTCTCTTTTGAATTTGTAGCTATAGATTTTGCATTATTATTTTAGTGGTTGCTCTAGGGAACACAATATACACCGTCAGCACACTGCTTTATGGTTAGAATGAATAATGCGCTCGTTCTTATGAGGGGGAGGCCCCTTGCTTAGTATGATTCCATGTACTTAGCTACCTTTCCAGGCAGACATAAGTAACACCTCCGTTTTTAGGGCGGCATGCAGGATACTTTAGCCTCCTGATCCAACTAAGCACGATTGGACTCCTGGTCTTGGGTGGTGGTGGGGAGTATCATTTGGTGCACCAGACAGTGATGCTCTGGCACGTGCCTTGGACTGCGAGATACACCAAGTCTGCCAGGCCTCAAATCAATGGGGTCACTGGAGAATGAAGGAAATTATATGTTACATCTATGTGAAACATGTAGGCAATAGAGGCTGAAAAATTCTGCTCTACAGTGAATAAGAATAAATCTGGATACTCTTTCAAGTTTTTTTTTTCATGTACTTTTGGTGTCAGCTATTAACTACTGATTTTATTGCCTGGTAATGCTTTGAAAAATTTCTTTGTTGTGACATACTCCCTCTGTAACAATGAGTTCAAAACCCTGAAATGTATACTTCCTATAAAATTTAGTACTGATTTTTTCTTTCAAGAAAGTCAATGATTAATGTTTACATTGCAAAAGATGTCTGTTGAGACCATGACTATAGTAATACCATTGACTACGTGGAAACCAGAAGACACAAGTGTGTCTGTGGAAGAGATATCAGCATCTCAAAGGATTACGATTAGGTCTGTACCCAAGGATAATTAGGATTAATAGCTACATAAGGTGTGTTCACATACCATTTTATTACTCATTGAGACCAAATGACTGTTCTACTAAGTTAATTTCTTGATTTTTAATTCCAAATTTTCCTGGTCTTGGATGGAAAGTGAAGTGACAGCTATGGGTGAGTTGGTTCCACGAACAGAAGAATAACTTCTCAAACAGTTGTATGAAGCCAGCATTATATCAGTGTCCTAAGATGCTGCAAGTAGAATATCCAGTAAGTTAATTTTAACACTTTCAATTTTTCACCCAATTTTTGGAATCAAAGTAAAGCTTTTGGAAGTTAATTCTGTCAAAGATGAAAGAGCTAAAATGCATGTAAATATAACTTGTTCAGAAGTTGAACACTGAAGTTTTTTTTTTTTTTGCAGTGATAACAAAAATACAAATTTTGGTGGAACACAGTGTTTGTAGACCAGGAACATACTTGGAATTGGTTGGCTACACACATAATTAATAACTGTGTTGTTTTATCAGTTGAATTAGAAGCCATGGTTTCAAAAATTAAATGATTTTATATATACTCAGAAAAACTTAACTCCAAAAACTGTGTGGCAAAACTGATTTTTGAGTACAAAATATGAACTCAGTGTGATGGTATATGTACTTTCTCTTTTTGCTGCTTATCATTAATTGGATATTAGGCATCTTTGAACTTTTAAAGAATTGTGTTGTAAATCAACTGAAGGGTCCTAAAAATGTTGTTGAGTTTTTGTGTAAACAATTCCTCTAAGTTTTGGTTCATTTTGTTCAAAACCAGCTGGAACTATTTAATCAAAATTAAATGAATGGCTCACCCTCCAACATCGTTTTTGAATCTTTTAGTGAATTGCCATGATTGAGAACAAAGGCTGCATGCTTTGTCTTTACCAAAGCAAGGAAGATTTGTCTTGGGAAGCAAGGGAGGAGCTGAAAAAGTGGACTGATGGAGCTTAGATGATGTGCAACATTGGATATTCAAATTCTACAAGAGTGCCTGGGATATCTTGGCTTATGGGAAGAGTCTTGCGATGATGCTTTTATGGTGACGCAGTAAATTTACATTCTACCCTGCAATGGGACAACATTGGGTGGGCCTATGATTTTGCAACCCCTAAAACTTGTGAACCATTCAAAAGAATCATGACTGGAGACAACTTATTTGACATGTTTTGTCAGGAAAACTACTCTGAGCAAAAAGAAAGCATTTGTGAAAATATTTGAAGTAAAATATTTACTTATTTCAATATGAAAAATAATTGAAATTGACAATATCCTCCACTTAGCCAAATTTCTTCAAGCTTACCAGATATCTGGGCAGCAGGAGGCAAGATGTTTTCTCAATTAGAGAATTGTGGTGTATAAGGAAGGGTCAGTTGAAAAAATCAACAATTTCGAATTTATTAATCATAACTTACGACTCTGAAGAAGGCTGCACACAATTTTATAGGAAAATCTAAAATAGGTGATATTGAAAAAGATTACATTCTTTAAAAATTTCAGTGATACAATATTAAAGAGTGATATGTCTAAGAAATTGATTAAAATATGTGAATATACACCAGGAATAAATTATTTTGTTTACATTTAGTGTTTAGATTATCATCATAAAGAAGATATTTTTGGTTTGATGTGTGTGTGTGTGTATATATATATATGTATATATATAATAGTTTTAGAAAGAATTAGTTTTTGAGTTGAGTAATTTTATGGTCTATTAATAAAATAAAATCAACTTGTTAGCCGGTACATAAATAGTTCTAAAAAATTATGTAACATTTATTACTTTTAGCATCTTTGTTTCGCTCTCAAATGTGTCCCACTTTGGACGGCACATTGCTCCTTTAAGACCCAATGCACAATTTCCCCTCTTTCTCCGGAGGCACTCGCCATGGAAGCACGGATCAGGTAGGAGCTCCGCAGGTTGTATCTCTGAATAATAATGGCCAGGGGCATCTTAGTGGCTAAACTATAGAGAGAAATCAGCAATACATGTGAGGTAGCAACCCCCTTTAAGGTGTTACAGATATAAAAGGGTCCCTTTGAGAAGCTTAGGAAAAACCTTAGACCAAAATGGGACACTGTGTCAACTATTGGACAGCTTCCTTCCCTAAATAAATCTGAGTTTCACGTGACTCGTCTCTCAGTTCTCGGTGCAAGCACAGGATTTGATGGCAATGTTCAGTTGAGGAAAATGGGGGTGATGTGAAAGGTGATGTCAGGGTGATGGGTGAATGGCTCTTGATCACCTGGCCTAACCCAACATGAACTTTATAGAGTCTACAGCCTGAGTGCTTATCTTTCGCTCAGCCCTTTAAGAAATATCTCTGTTGGCTTGAGGGCTCTTTTAATAAAAATTGTGTAGAAGGGATGTTGGTTATATTTTCTGGGAAGGTCCTTGAGTGGAATCAGACCTGGTTCCTACCCTATGGAAGCTTCTACTGCAGTAACAGGGCGAGGTATATAAATAAATACCCCCCAGGGTAGAATGTGTTAATTGTGGAAAGACCTGTACAAAGAGCCAGCCCTCGGAGCCCCCAGAAAGAGTGGTAGCTCTCCTAAGTGATGACCAAGTTATACCCCAAGAGGGGCATGATTGGCACTGGTGATCTATACCTTGGTTGCTGTTTGAAGTGCCGGGCTGGTCGGCATCAGTGTCTCTGAATAGTTTCATACCCAAGGGCCACTGGAAAGGCCTGAAAAAGAAACATGCTGTGTCGGATCAAACCACGATGTCAACTAGCTGGCTGTGCCCAGGCAGCCATGGTGCTGAGCTCACAGGGAAGAACTCGGCCAGGGCTGGACAAAGCCTATGAACTGATGACCCAGAGACTGGACTGTTTGCAAGCGTCTATTTTTGTTTCTGATAAAATTGGAAATGGAGCCACTTGGGGAGCCAACCTCATGGAGATTAATGATGAAGGAGTGAGCTGAAGCTCACAGGGGAAGTATGTGGGGCTCAGAGATTACCAATATATTTCTCAGCAAAACAAAAGCTTGGAGATGAAGAATAGGAAAGAAAAATCCAGGCCAGGCCAAGGTAGCATCTGCAGAGCCAGGGCCCCTTTCCATCCATCTGTCTGTGTCTGCCCAGCCATCCTGGGCTTCACCAAGCACACCGTTGGTGTCTGGTCCTGTTCTTGGCTTGGTGGGTAGGGCACAAGAAGGTATAGTCTCTGTTCCATGGTCCAGAGCAAACCCACCAACAATTGAGGAAAGAGCTCAACTGAGGAAAGCAACTGTCCCATTTCAGAAGTGATTTAAAGCTCAGGGTCCTGGGATTTCCTCTGTGGCTAACCCTCCAGCCAATGAAAAAAGGCGGAAACCTTTTTAGAAGCCTTTTCTCACTTGGTCAACCCAAGATCAATTGGTGAAGAGATTTGTGTGCTGGGCCCTGGGATTGGTTTGTGCTATTGGGGTTGTGGGGTGGGGAGTGAGACGGGGCATCTCCCCAGCTACAGACTCTTGCATCCATTACTTCAGTGAGAATTAGAGCCCTGACCCTACAGGAAGAAACCCAGACGCCGTTTAATCACCAGAGGACTAACTACTTGTCCTCCATCATGATATGGACTAGGACATCCAAGAACCTTGCTGGGAGTCACCCAGCTGATTAGAGGCAGCTCTGATTCCAGACCCGTTCTCCTTCCCCTACACCAGCAATGGGCAAGGCTGGCTTCTTCCATCACCAGAGTCCAAAGGCCTGGATGGCGCGGAGATGCCCCTTCTCTCTCAAGCCCTTCCTTTACCAGCTCCCTCCTCTCCTCCTTGGCCTTGTGATTCCTCGGTCCTACCCCCAGTGCCTGTGAAATAACCCTTGAGTCTGGAAGTTTCGAAGGCATTCAGCAAAGAGGTCTGGACTTCGCTGGGGAAACCTGGCCTCCCCCTGCCGTGAATGCCAGAAAGGAGTGGGCTGGACTCTGGATGTCCCTGGCTGATGGCCATGTTGCTGTGTATATCATGCCGTGTACTCCCCTCCCCCGAGTCTGTCTGAGAATCAGGACATGAGGAGACTCGGTTCACAGAGGGACCCGCTGGCATGAGTTACAGTGTCTGGGGAAGCCAGTCAGTGACTTGGCAGGACTGGGAACCGTGGGAACCCTCCATGAATGGCTCCCTGCATGGGCCATTTCTGACTGCAAGGGTGTGGTTTGGGAGTCCAATGTGTTTGGCGTGCAGGATTTTCAGAAAGTGATTGTCAGAAATAAAAACATTTCTCTGAGAAAGGGATGGTCTTGGTGGAAGAAGGCTGAAGAGGCTGCTGAAAATCCCAGAACCACGGACAAGCCAGCTGTGAGTCCAAGTGAAAAAAATTAAAACAAAAACCAAAGTCAAACGAGCAGGTGACAAAGAACATTAAGATTTGGGAGAGCTGAGCCCTTCCTAATTCTGAGATCCAACGTAGCCCTAGGTAACAACGTCAATTCACTTTTGTTTCTGCTTTCTAAAGTGTATAATATAATACTTTTAAGTGTATGATGCTAACATAGCTTAGTGTCTTTGCCCAGATTCCTAATCGTATTGCTAATTCTTCAGCAGAAAAATCATAAAGAGAATGGAAAGTTTATCCATCTTTCACTTCATTGAGCCCAGGCAGAAGGATGACTTTTGGACATCTCCCTGCCCACACCATTTTTTGTGGTTTCCTGTGGTTCCTATAACTTTTGATTCTGAAAGCTAGTGGTATGCCTAAGAGCTAAGGGTGGTCTTCCCTGACCATATTCCTTTTAACCCTTCTCAGAGTTTCAAACATCACGTCTACAAGCATGTATGAAACACTTTCCTGCTTGATGTACTTAGAGCAATTTCTGTTTTCCTGGTTGGCTCCTGACTCCTTCAGCACTTGACCTTACAAGGGCTTCCAGGAAACAGGGCTTGAAAGATGGAAAGATGGGTTGGTTATCTCTGCAGGTTAGGTTCGGAGCTGGTGATGCCTTCCTGGTCAGTAGAAAGTGAATACTGGGATGCATGGCCTACAGTGGCAAAGAGGGTTTTAAACAACCATGCAGAGTGGCCTGGAATTACAATACTTCTGGAGGACAAGGCTTTGGTGGTTTAAATGGCTGCTGCTACAGAATGTTAAGGTGGAAATGCGGATTGCAAGGACTGCTGGGATATGGGGTGGGGGTGGCTATTTACGATGTCACTGGAAACAAGGAAGTGAGTAATCTCACGGTTTTACCTCATAAGTTCAAGTCATGGTGAGAGAAGCGGAGTGCTTCTGTAACTGCCCTAAACTAATTATTTTTCAACGGCCTTGTAGCTTAATGTATCATGAAGTTTGATCATAAAGTTGTAAATAACAGCACAGTCTAATTCACGTCTACAGTGGGTTTCTTGTGGGAAAGCAAGAACGTTGTTCAAGAAAGAGTGAGATCTGAGAATTGGTATGGGGACATTTGGGTAGGTTCAGCTGAATCGGATTTGACCTACTCTCTACACCTCTCTGCACCTACTTGGCCATTAGAAGCAGCCTTCTCTGCCACTGTCTGAGGGGACATCTTTCCACCTGATCAAAGACCATGTAGTGCTGAATCTCCTAACCTTCACCATCTCACACTCCTCTCCTTGCTTCCAGATAGACAAGAAGGTGACGAAGGCAGATTTTAGCGTGTCCGAGAGGGGAAAATGAGGTACAACCCAGGAGGAGAAAGCTTAGGTCCCAGAAGGATTGCAAGGTAACAGACCAGGATGGAAGCTATGTAATGTTGGACTGGGCCAAACTGATCAGGGTGTGTGTACTTACCAGAGAGTCTTGATTTAAGATGTTAGCTTGTTTGGAGTGACTCCATCAGTTTTCTTTTTGGACTTAAACCTGGGCTCAGTGGTGGCCTGCACTAAATGAAACTGAAATGTGAGAACTTCCTTGGTATAACACACACAGAGAAGTTCAAAAGCTTAAAGAGATTGGAACATTGGGATAGGTTTAGAGTGGGCCACCCACTCACACTTCTCCCTATAGGAGAGGCCACTTGGACGTCACTCTTTTTACAAAGTCATTGATAAACACATTGGTGTTGAAAGTACCAATATCCTCATAGCTACAGGCAGCGGGTCATGGGGGCAGAGGTCACCAGTGCAAAGGCTTTCTTGATTTCACTGGGGAAGATGAGATTCCAGAGTGGCTAATGCCAAAGGCCAGTACTTAACGCCCAGAAACAAGGTGACTGTGCTTCGTGAATCTGACAGTGGTACTGCAGTAGTAGTCAGAGTCCCATGGTTGTCTAATTCATCATGCCATTGCTAGGGAAGAATAAATAGGTAACCAAGGAACGTTTATTTGATCTAGGTAATTGCAATCACTTTTAGAGCAAGTGAACCAGGTCTTGAACTGGGACATCACAAATGGGAAGTCGTAGCCTCTCATTCAGTTCCCAGACCTATGGGAACTATGGCTTTGAAAGTAAATGGCTCATCATATAACCCTCCCAACAAGGAGTGTTACACCTGAACGGTGGGTGGAACATATGTAGACAACTCGTGTTGGATCTGCAAAGTCAATCCTTTAGAGTAGCCTATGACTCCATAGAGCCCGCACTGGGCACAGGTAAGCGCTTGCGGCTGTTCGAGGTTTAAACTTGGATGCATTTGTGGATCTATGAGGACCATTGTAAAGTCCTGAAGTCTTCTTGGTGGCAATCTTATGCACAGGTTGTTAATTTTTAAAGTTCACAGACCCTTGGAAAATTTGATAAAAACAGTGAAGACATCCTCTAGGAAAATGAATGCACACTTTTGCAATGTGTATATTAAATTTTTGGAGGTTTATGGACCCTTTGAAGTTCCAGGTTAAAACTCCTAAAATACTAACAATCCAGTGACTCAATAAAACAATGGACAAATATTATGAACAGATAGATAAGAAATACATATGGCTACAAAAATATGAAAAGATTCTCATACCCACTAAAAGCAAGAGTTATACAAATTATACTGAGCTATAACTTTTCACTTGCATTTGGCAGTGATCAACATGTTATATTATAAACTGTGTTTTTGAGACTTGCCCAAAACTCACAGCTGGTGAGTGGTGGTGGAGCTGGGGCCGGACCCTAAGTCCTCTGATTTCAAGTCCCCTTTTCTTTTCATTCATTGGCATGGCCCGTATGAGAGGGGCCTTGCATAGTTGACTGGGTGTGTGGCACATAGCCTGATCAAACTCCCGCACTTTGTTCTGGAGCTTTCTGGAGGAAACCATGAAGAGTGATAATATCACATGAAAGAGAAAATAAGCCCTCTGTGGCCGGCAGGCTGTTCCGATCATCTTTTGTCTTGTAGAGGGAGCCATTGTCATTTGATGGCCAGTTCCAGACCCTCAGTCTGTGGCCAGAGGCTTGACTAGATGAGCATCTGCCAGGAAGACGAGACAGGGACTACTTTTAGCTTGGGGAATTTATGGGCCTTAAAGAGGAGGGTCTGGTCATCATTACTTCTGGCTCCAGTGTCCTGCCTCTGATTCTGGAGCCCTGAGCCTGAGGAGGGTCAAGTGTGGAAGATGGAGGGAGGCAGAGAGAAGTGAGAGGAGTAGGTGCCTTGGTCCTTAGGCTGAAGTCATGACCCGGGTTCAGCATGGGCACCTGAAGGCAAGTGAAAAATAAGGAAGGAGAAGAGGAGAGGGAAGAGAGGGAGAGGAGGAGGGAGAGGGAAGGGGAGAGAGAGAAGAAAAGAGAAGAAGAAGGAGGAGGAGAAGGAGAAGAAAAGAGAAGAGGGGAGGGAGGGGGAGGGAGGGAGAGAGAGATTCTATATTTGTGTGTATAAAGCAAGGGAGTTCCCCTTTGAAACAGTTCTTTTTCTGGGTTAGGGCAGAGATAGAGCAGACATTCTCCCTGTTTCCTCTAGGACAGAATGGGGCATATAATTATTTCACCATGTGTACAGGATTTCTACTTGCATAATGACTAAAAGCAGATAAAGACCTAGCCAAGAGAACAGCAAACCATGGACATGATGCTCATAAAAGCCCTCAGCCAGTCTCAGGGCTTGGCTGCCAACCTGCCGTGGGACGATATGGGGGGAGAGAGCCAGGAGTGAGGAGCCCTCCAAGAGCCCCAAGGAGGAGGAGGTGGGGGGTGGAAACAGCGAGGAAGGCCAGCCCTCGACTGCCAAGAACAGCAGGTTGCAATGCTTCATGTCCATGCTCATGCCAGTGTGCTTAGGAACTGTTGTTATTTTTATGAGAAAAATGCGGAGAGGCTAATCTGTCTATTTATGTCTGTCTGGAACCATGTAATTACTGAAGGATGCTCTGGTGCCAGGACCCAGCCATGGCCCTTCCTCTCCCATGATGCCTTTGGGAGCTTGGGCCCGTTGCCCTAGCTTAGCTCTATCAGGGAGTCTGCCAGTGATTTTGGGTACCAATGGGAGGAGAGTCAAACAGAGGAAGGGAGACCTGGGAAAGCTGAGATAATTAGGTCAAATACTTTTATCCGTTTTAGAGTTTTGGCAAGTGGTAATAAGCAGTCTTTGACTGCTGTGAATTGGGGGTCTTTTATGTGGATTGTGGCTATTCAAAGCAGGATCCATCATCCATCCCTCTGTTCATCCATCCATCCATCCATCTGTCCAACTGTCTATCCACTCATCCCTATTTGCATCTTTTGAGTAAGCATGCCCATTCCAGTCATTCTGCTGGACTCTAGAGATACAGAGATAAATAAGACATGGTCTTTTCACTTGAAAGACTTAAGGGTTGGGGACAGGTAGAAATACCAACCATCAAGCACAGTGAAGTGTCACAGGTGCTATAACATACTCTATGTAGGTCCAGGGGGTCAAGGAAAGGGCTGGGAAGTAGGAAAAAGCTTCAGCGAGCAGGTGACCCATGAGCTGGGCTCTGAAAGCTAAGGGCATTTGCCACGTAGGCCCAGAAAGCATCTACAACCTCACCAGAACTCCAGGGAATGCCCTGAGGTAGCCTCACGTTCTCTGAGAATAGCTTAAATTCTAACCCAAACCTGTGCTTTGCAAGGGTTGGGGTGGCTGATTCTCAGCCAGGTATTAGGCACTCTTGCTGACGTGGCCTCCTGCTACCATTTTCATTCCGCCTCCCACCTCTCCCCTATGCCCTGGCTACACTGGGCACGTCATGTGGTTTCCTGAGCGTGCCCAGCATGTTCCTGCCTCCCCGCCTGTGACCAGGTTGGTCTGCCTCCTTTGGAGACCTAGGGTGTTGCTTTCCTGGGGGCTCAGTGAATGTGCTGAATTTATGAAGGTATGAGCAGGGGGCTGAATATTGAGGGGACTATACCCTCTGAGTGTAGCCGTGTGTTGAGGAGCTGTGTGCCTTAAAGCTGGGTGTTTGGGGGCAGGCGCAGGCTGAGCCAGGAATCATCAGCAATAGGACCGTGGGCCTGAAAAGGCCATGTGGCTTTCTGCCTTTCAGCCTCGGGGGCTCTAAACCTGAAGTTCTGCTAGCTCCCCAAGTTTTGGAGGAATTACTTTTTCACAAGGTCATTCCTGAGTTAAGGGAAGAGGGAGCTAGTGGTTCTGAGGGGCTTACTGAATGGATTGAGCTAATTCTTTGGTAGCATGGGACATTGCCTGCAGAGGGCAGTTTGCTCCCCAGCTGGGGCCAGCCGGGCTGTAACAGTCAGCCCCGGGCCAAGCCCCGATCTGAAGCTGGCATGGCTGGGCGTTGTCTGAAGCCTCAGATGCCCAGTGACCAAAGCTGCCATAGACGTTCCTGAACACGCTGGATGTGCTGCCTTGGCACCAAGCAGGGGTGCAGCACAGGGCCGGGGGCAGAAGAAGAAGGGTAAGTTTTCTGTTAGTACTTGGAGTAAACAGGGCGAGACCCTCCCCACCGGGGGCCTCTGTTCCCCCATGTGCAGAGCTGAGGTGGACTAGACAGATGCTCTCTGAGTGTCTTTCCAGCTCTGCTGCGACTTGGCTGTAGGCTCCCTGGAAGCAGGTGGTTCACAGCGGTGCCAGAGCCAGTTCAGTGAGGACGGTAAGACATGTGGGAGTTGGAAGGGCGTGGCCGTTACTGCTCTGCCCAGTGTCTGGAAGTTCACGTCTAGCAGCTGGTTGGCCCACAGGCTCAGGGCTCCCCACGGACACTGCACTTCTTTGGGGCCCCCTCTGTCTTCCTTTAGCAGGTGTTTGTTTATGTCCCCTGTGTGTCCCATTCTCTGCCAGCTGTGCCAAGTGGGGCCAAGGCGCTGCACTGAGAAGGGGTAGACAGTCACTGTGACCAGGTGGCCGAGGACTGAGGTGAGGTGGGCTTTGAGCATCGATGGGGGCCCCTGTGGGTGAAGCAGGCTGAGAAAGCTTCCCAGGAGAGGCAGGACCAGCACAGGGCCTTGAGCTTTGGATTTGCAGGAAAAGGGCAGAGGGGCTTGGGGAAGGAGAGGGCACAACCACTTGTCTCTGGGCATCATGGGAAGGAAAGCGCTGGGTACTGCTTTGCACACTTGTTCCTTCGTGGACCAGGGGTGGCTGGGGATCCATCTGGAACTGGGCTCTAAGTGACCGCCTCTCAGAGACTTCAAAGGCAAGATTCTGTGGGTCCTGACTCCTCAGTCCCCCACCCAGCACATGTTGCTTGGAAAGCCAGCACCAGAATACTATGATTATTATTTTTACTGTGGCCGCTGGGAGGGAGTTAGCCGCACCTCCCAGATCTGCACCGGGCCGTACTATTCTGGTATGCTTCTTGAGTGCTAGGGCCTCTTCCCCAAGTTTTTACTTTGAGAGCTCATTCTGATTAGAGGTCGGGTATTTACTGAAGTCAAGGATGAGAGGCAGGGAAATGACAGGAGGGTGGCCTTTAGATTGGGATTTTGAGGTGTTACTCTGCCACCCACTCTCTCACTATCGACGTGACTGGGGTCTGGGCACTCCATCTTTCAGAACCTCGGTTTCCTCATCTGTTCAATGGGAATCCTTTCTGGATGTCTCATTGTCAGACTTCAGTGATAGCACATGGTTGAGCGTTAGTGGTAACTTACTGTTATTGTCATTCTGATTTTCTGGAACAGTTTCTTGGCCTTGTTAAGGGGAAATTGTTCTTAGAAGTCAAGCCACCTTCTTCCATGGGGTGGGGGTGGGGGTTTGGGTTTTCTTTCCCAGTGGCAGGTGTGTGTGGGGAACAGGACAGGACAATTCCTGCCTGCTGGCCTGTGTCCAGTGCTTATTTCCTGGAGGAGAAGGGGGCTTGCGAGCGAGTCACTGGGCCTTCGCGAGGTCCTGGCTGGAGGCCGTGTTGGAAAGCCTACATTGTGTCTGCAAGCACCCAACTCCCCTAATCATTCTCGGATTGTGGGGATTGTTATTCCGTATGTATCTTTTTTCCTTCGGAGAGAGAAGGAACAACAGGCGCGCCAGAGCGCTGTCATGGGCCGGCGGGATTTATTGCCCGCCCCGTGTTTTGGGTTTCCTGTCCTCCCTCGTCCGGCCCCCAAGGGGAGCGTGGGGCTGCGGAGCTGCCCACAGTTGGTGGGTTTGGAAACAACGGAGGCAGCCCTCTTGGCTTTGGGGCAGGTGCAGCCCGGAGCGTTTGGGCCATCTTTTCCCCAAGCTCTGCTTACGTATCCGTCGAGCTCAGCTGGTCTGGCACTTGGGACCAGGCACTGTGTCCTTGGTGACTCACTCACACCGAACTCCCCTGGAAATTCTGGATGAAGTGGCTTCCAGGGACATTTTCAGTATTATTCCAGTGGTAAAACATTTGCTGTTTGTCTCATGGCTTGCTCAGATCCCTGGCTCTTGGTGGAAAGTGCCTTCAACTGGCCCCTTGCCGTCCCTGGCTCCCGTGAACCCACAGACCAGGAGCTCCCTGGGCCAGAAGGGCCTCCTTCATCTCCGTGTCCCAGCACCCGAGAGGCGTCCCAGTGGCTCAGTGGACAGGCACAGCCAGCTGAGCACCAGGGGGCTGTCCCCATCCTCGCTGGGACCCTGGAGGAAGGACAAAGCAGACAAGGGTCTCAGGCCGGGGGTGGGAGCAGGGCGGAGCGGGGGGGCAGGCAGAGGGAGCACCCTGGGTGTGGGGGATAGAGAATGTGGGAGTCCTAGGACGGACCATGGCCTCGCTGCCTGTCCCTGGGGTGCACCCATCTTTTTCTGGGAAGCATCTCACTTGTGTTCCCACCGCTTGGAGGGAGAGGGTGGCTGGGGCCGCCCTGGGTGTCCTGATTGGCCCCCCTGCTGGGAGCCTGCTTGGCTGGCCCTTTCTTCTCTCATTCCTCTGACGCGGCAGCCAGAGGGCTGCTCAGTGGCCCCTCAAGGCACCTGGTGTGCACAGCTCTCCACGTGAACCAGTCTTGAGCACGTGTCCTCAGTGCCTTCATTAGCTTGCGCACAGCTAGAGAGCAGGGCACTGTTTGGGTCCCGCCCCAAGCCCTTTCCTTCCCGATGCTTCCGTGTTTCAGGACACTTTTTGCTAAAATAAGGTCTCAGGGAGAGTGCAGCGTGAGGACCAAGTTGAGCGGACTAGGCCCAGGGAGGTCCTGGGGAAGGCAGCTGCTGTTGGTGGCTTTCACACACAGAAAGTCCTTCCTACTCCTAAGCAGATGCCTGATCCCAGCGCGGGCTCATGGCTGGCTTACTTGTTCCCTGAAGCTCTGAGCAAGTACCGTCTACCACTCTACCCAGGCAGCTGCCAGCTGGGGCTCCAGTTCCCAGGGGAGGGCCCCAGTGAGCTCCTCATTCTTGGGGGGTCTGGGAGGGATGCAGATGCCCCTTCTTGGTTCCTTATATGCTTGAGAACTGCTGGTCTTACAAGCTGGAGGCCAGTGGCAGATAAACCCTCTGAGCGGATGTGGAGGCGGCTGGGGCCTGCTAGAGAGGGAATCCTCTTCTCCCGCTGCCCGCACGGCCTTCCCTGGTGGAGGGTTTGAGGACAGAGGGGCCTCGTTCCCAGGCACCAGCTCCCAGCCTTCCACCGCATTCTGTGACTTCTCACTCCCACTTCATCTCTGTGACAGCCCTGTGAATTGAGACGCTTGGTCCAGGGCAGGGACAGGCTGATCTGAGACTACAGAGGCAGCGTGTGGGGCAGTGAGGTCAGACCTCTGCTCTGGATACTCAGCTGGGGCGCTTCGTTTCTGCCTCCTCACCTTCTCCAGTTTCTTGTCCCTGCCAGCAGCCATGTGACAGTGGAGGCCCTGCAAGAGGAGCCCCTCTCTGCCAGGCCTAGGGTGGGACAAGGGTTGGGGGACTTCCCTGACTGGCCACATGTCGACGTGAGGTCAGACCACATCCGGTTTCATCCTCGGCTTCTTACTGATTTCCTTTCTTATTCTCGTCTCTCTTTTAGATTTTGGTCTCATGCTGCCCTGCCAGCCTCACTTCATCAGGTTTCAAGGTCTGGAGAGATAAGCCCAGTGAACAGGTGCTTTGACAGTGCTGTAGGATGCACGTGGCTGGAATTAGGCACCCCCTCCCAGCTCGAGCTCTGCGAGACCCCCACCTTGTGCTTAAATGCTCTAATGCAGTAGGGTTTTGGGGGCAGCATCTCCTATGACCCTTCGGCTCTGCAAGAGCCCCAGGGAGGGCCCATCACAGGGGTTGCTGGCTGGGTGCGCACCTCCCCCCCATCCTCTGTCTTGGGTCAGTGTGTCCTCCCTAAGCCCCTTCTTCTCAGGAAGCTCCTGTTAACACGTTCCATTTCACGTGCCCAGCAACCGTCTTGCAAATAGCGGTGTTGGTAATCCCTGGGAACGGCTGTTGTCATCGGAGGCTGGCGGGTGCCTATAAAGACCAGTCTAACACCTGTGGCATTTTTTCTTTTACAGCTTCACTCATACTATTGTAAATATTACAGACAAATGTTTGGCTCGTCATCTTTAAAAATATATATGGCCGATTCCCTGTCATTGTGTTAATCCTAGAAAAATAAACCTTTCGGCATCTTGCAGACTTTCCCCTGGTGGAGCGGAACGTGGGTCCCCATGGGAATTAAGAGCCATTTGATGTCTTTCAATGTAGTATTGGGCTTAAAAAGATCCAGGCGTGATTACTTGGACTGGGTCAATCTTGAATGTTGTCATGTCTCAGCTGTGACTCTCAGGGTGTGGAGAAGCTGTATACAGTTTACAGGGACTGGGACGTTGGGACAACTGACAGCCTGAAGGCCCAGGTTTGGGCTGGAAGGGGGGACCCTGGCTGAGCTGAAGGCACCTAGACTTACTCAGGAAGATGGGGGCCTGGTTTGGGTGCCAGAGAAGATGCAAGGAATGTCGATGATAACAAGATCCCATGGGGCTGGCTGGCCTGTTCCAGAGTACGCTTGTGAAGGGGTTTCACTGAAACCCTGAGGGGGCCTCGTACCCTTTCTTTCCTCGGAGCCTGTGAGCTAAACAGGACAGACAGGACATATGTGACTGTGCCCGTTTTATGGGTGAGAACACAGAGGCCCAAGCCAGCACAATGACTTCTGCAAGCCCCACAGAAGCTTGGAGGTCAAGCAGGGACTTGATCGGAGGTCTCATGATTTCGAGTCACCTTCCATCCTCTTCACATGGCTGTCCTGTCCCTCCGCCAGCACTTACCTGCGTGACTGGCTGTCCCTTCTTCGGAGTTTTGGCTCCATTGCTTCTGCTCTTGTAGGCACCAGCAGAGACCGCGGCATCCTGCTTCGGCCGACCGTCCCAGCAGGTGCCACTGCTCTCCTATTAGCCCCTGCTCTGCCTACAAATGACCTGTCGATTTCCTTCTGTGACAGGTGTCTGCCATCCAGGAGCTTGGGGGCAGGGAGCTTGGCCCCCTGCAGCCTGCAGCCCAGCTTCCCCCTGGGGTGGCCGGAAGCATAACTCTTATTTCCTGGCTTCAGGGCTTGCCCCTTTGAAGGCAACATCGCTGTTTTCCTCTTTGAAAGTCATCTGAACCAAAGCTGTATTTCAGTTTATTGACTTGGCGTGGACGTAAAACCACAGGTTGGGAAAGTACAGCTTTCCCAGCTCAGGGACCATTTCTTTGGGAAAGTGGGGAAGGAAAAACTGCTCTTTTAATGGTCACTGTCCTTCTGCCATCAAGGAAGATATTGCCAGGTCTGCGAGCTAACCCAGACTTTCCTTGGAGCTATTTGTGGCTCACAAAGTTGAAAGAGTTTCCTTTGATTGGTTGTAATGTTCCTTGGAATTCACAGTTTGAGAGCCCCCCCGCCCAGGGCACTGTTTTCTTGCAGGATCCCCACATGTGATCTCCACAGTGTCCAGGGGCATGGTGCCAAGGAGAGGCAGGAACGGGCCCACTGGTCCTGTCCTGAGTTTTCTGTGGGATGGTACAGGGGTCAGCACTGTGTGTTCTCAAGGATCTGCGAGTTTTGAACTTGGCTTCCAATTCAGCTGGTCGTTCCCAAATTAGCTTTGTTTTTGTGGCAGCAGGCAGAGCGCACTCACTGAGTTAGAAAGAAGCTTCGTGGTGGGGAACGATGGCTGCTTGGGGAACATCTGTTTGTTTTTAACCTAGCTCTCTGTGATTGTGTATGAATTCGCTCATTCTAGCGCATCCTGGTTTCTTTTCCTCCGTCATCTGCCTGTGAATCATCTGTCTATCCATCTATTCACCCACATGTTTCTGCTTTCCTTCCTTCCTTCCTTCCTTCCTTCCTTCCTTCCTTCCTTCCTTCCTTCCCCCCTTCCTTCCTTCCTTCCTCCCTCCCTCCCTCCCTCTCTTCCATCCTTCCTTCCATCCATCCATATCTTCATTTTTAAGAGCTATTTCCAACCAGCCGGCACAGATACACACTAGTTCGTAGACTATGGACACTCAACAATATCTATGATTTAAATGGCTTCAAAAGATGTGAGCTGTGTTTTTTTGCTTTTCAGGTCTCACTTTTCTGGAGTGCCAATTTGAACCCAGACTTGAGTTGACGCTGTAGTCCTCTGGTTAAGAAGGCCACCTGGTCTTTGAGCAGAGCCTTACATATGGGTCTCTGATGACGTGATCATTTCCAGTTTGGTTCACAGGCACTCTGTGCTTCCTTCTGAATTATGAGCATGGCCTTGGCTTCACTCTCCAGTTTGGTAACCACCCATTCCCCATCGATATTGCAAGCCCTAGTCCTAATGCCAAGGTGATGGCACAAGAACACAACGTACTTTTCTGCGCTTCCATACCTTTGCACGTGCTGTTCCCACCTCCTGAAATGCTCAGTTTCCATGACTGTAAAATGGGGGCTATAATTCTGACTTTGCAAGCTTATTGTAAAGATAGGAGAGACACAAGCACATAACCTACATGTGGTGGAGAATGGTAGCTACTGTACAGTAGGCACTCACTCAAGCCAATGTGGTCACCTGACCTGTGCTCACCTTGATCCATGGTCTCTCTGAAGCATTTGCACTTTGACCCTCCCTCCCCTGTGGCGAGTGACCTTGGGAGAAACAAAGGCAGCTCAAGGGTTATGAAAATGTTCAGGCCCTAAAACGGACTTGTTTTTCACTTTTGCACAAGGCATACTTACTAGGAAAAGTTGCGGAAAATTCAATGCTCAGTTTACAGCCCTAAGAACATAAAAAAGCTCCTTTGCCAGGTTTCAAAAAAAAAAAAAAAGATGGATGTTGTTTCTGGGAGATGGAATGTCATACAGTGGCTCAGGCAGGAGACGGTGAGTCAGACGTGCTGAGAGCCGGGCCAGGCTGGGCCCTCTGGCCCCACTGTGAGTCAGCGCTGCCCACGAGGCTGGGTGGGCAGCTGGCCTGGCGAGCCGTGGAGCCAGGTGTGGTCTTCCTCTCACGGAACTGCAGCTGCACTGCCCCATCACCCTCTCGGGGACGTTGGAGAATGCTTTCCACTGTGGGTGCTGTTGGCCATGGCCCACCCGGGCAGTTGCTAATGTGGTTGGTCCTCCTCTCCCTTTCTTTTCTGTAAAGTTTATCTACTTCTGGATGAAACCCTCAACCTCCCTGCCCAGCCTGACCATGCACACCTGCAGCTGACCCAGAAGTCCTTTCCCAGCTGTTAATCACCAGCTCTGTCGGTGGCGGCAGTGTTTGGTCTGCAGAGCCGGAGATGAAGCGAGTGCTCCGTTTGAGGGGCTTTGAGGGAGGACAATGAATATTTCTGGAGCTGCAAGGATGTCTCTCCAGCTGTCCCTGAGGGGTCCAGGCTGCAGAAAATCAGGATGCAAGGAACCAGACATTGAAGTCACAAGAGGAGGAGGCCTCCGTGGCTGACCAGAGGCTCTGGGCAGCCTTGGCAAGAAGTGTGCCCCGGGGGCGGGGGCGGGGTGGAGTCGGGTGAGGGAGGGGAGCGGAGCTGGGTGTGCGGGGACTGTTTAGGAGTTCTGGTTCCAGCCCAGACTCCTCCCCTGACTTGAATAAATGTTGACCTCTCCGATACCTTTATTCTTCATCTGCAGTTTGGGGGAGACAGCTCCTCTCTCACGGGGGTTGGAGAGGATTAAACTGAGATTGTTTATGAAAAAGCGCATTGAGATAAACATCTTTAAAGAATAAATGTAGGATGCTACTACTATTGTATGAGAAACAAAAGGATCAGAGAGGTTAAGTGACCTGGCTGAGGTCACACAGATAGTATAGTTACAGCCAGGACCCAAATCCCAGTCTCCTTTTACTGTTGTTCTCTGTTGTCTTGCTTTCTTTCATTTTGGGGTGTTTTAATTAGTTGGTCTTTTGAAGGTCAGGGTACAGGTCCCTTGCTGGTTAACCAGGGATCTTGACCTCTGGCTGGCAACCTCTGGACAACATGCAGGTGCTGGTGTGGCCTCCACGTGGCCTGTTGAGGGTTGGAGGGCTCTGCAGCTCTTGGAGATGCTATGCCCCAGAGATAGGTTCCAGCTGAGTGCCCACTTTCGCCTTCCTGCTCCTGTCCTGGCTCCTCTGTGGCAGTTTGTCTTGTCCTTAGCACCCAGTGTTCCCTTCTGTCACAGCGTTTACCACACTATCTACCTGTCTCCCTTATCAGCTATTGAGCTCCAAGGGGCCGGGGCAGGTCCTCATCTTGTCTTCCCACTCCTGTGGATGGACACCTGACACAGACCTGAAGGAAGTGTTAGAGCAGCTGGCCGAGCCTCACGGAGGGGCCGTTGCATGTCCCAGGGTCTGGTTAGGTGGGGACGGCAGCTCGAGGCTTGGATGTCTGGGGTTGGAGCCTTATGAGGTGCAGAGAACATCTACTGTGCATGTTTGATGCGTTTTCTGGGAGGCTGAAAGGGTGGGAGTGACTTCAATCCTGCCAGCTGGGGTCAGCTGTGTGGGTCAGGAAAGGCTGGGCTGCCAGCCCCTACTCTCCTGTGAAAATGTCCTCCAGGGGCTGAGCTTCTGGCCAGCCCTGGGCCAAGGATGATCCCAGCACCCTGCGAGCAGAGCAGAGACAGCTTGGGATCTGGTTGATCCTTTTCCTCAAGGCCTTCCGTGGATGAGAGGGAGCTGAGTGGTGTGGTCTTCAACCCCACCCCCATCCCTGGTTTGTAATGGGACCTGAAGCTCTATGTGACTACAGCTAGAGATCCCAGAAACCGCAGGTCAGAAAGAGCCAGGACCAGTGTTAAGACCACAGGCGGCGAGTTAGTGCACGACCAGGGTTAGAATCCTGGTCACTCAGCTCAAATTGGATCTATCATTTCTTATTTCTCCAGCCTTTTCATCCTTGAGGTTCCCTTCCTAGCACATGCAGTAAATATTTATTATTTACTACACCCTGGCTGGATGGATCAAACATGCAGGTGAACAGATGCATAGAAGGGTTTCCAGGTGACACAGGCTGGGAGTCAGGTGGTCCCCGGTGGGTAGAGACAGCGTGATGCCTTTGGCTCACAAATGAAGACTGATTGTGACAGCAGTGCCTAAAAAAAAAAAAAAAAAAAAAGCTGACACTACGTTTCTGTCCTCACGCACAGCTGCCAGGGACAGTAGACCCTCTTTTCCCAATTTTGAGCCCTGCCCTGGTTTGGAGACCAGAGTGGCACCAAGGATTATGAAAATGAAGACAGGGTGCGTAAGGGCTCTCATTGTCCTCAGAGCCACAGCGTGGTTCAGCTGCTGCTAGGTGCGCAGGAAGCTGCGGGAGGCAGCAGCCGCGCTGTCCTATTCACTAATGTGTCCCCTGTCAGTGACACGCGATCTGTGTCCAATAAACATTTACTCAATAAATGAATGAGTGAATGAATGGACGAACACAGAAGTGAGTTTGTGTCGGTGCTTTTGGAAACGGGTGCCAGGATTCTAAGCCTTTGGAATGGAAATGGGATGGCTCTCCCCTCACATAACAGGCAGTTAGTCTGTTTGCTCTCCTCACTCTGTTTTGGTTCAGTTCCATGCACGATGCAGGGGGTGGGGGCTTGCAGCAAGGGAGGTGAGGTGGCTGGCCTTGTGTTTCAGGAACGTCGCCCCACATGGCACAGGTGGTGGGGCAGTGCAGGGGAAGGGGCTCCAGCGGGCCCTGGGTGAGCAGGACGTAGCCGGGCTGCTCCATGCCCTGCGTGAGAGCTGCCTGCTGGTTCCTCAGCTGGTCCTGCTCACGGTGGCCATCGGGGAGAACCCTCCTTGGCTTAGTTTCCAGAGGTTGGGGCACCACCGAGGCCATCATGCTGTTACTGGCTGGGATCTCGGCATTGCTGTCCCCGGACCACGACAGGGCCACCAGCCTTTGCTTCAGTCTCCTCTCCTGCCGGGACAGGCAGAGCTTGGCCTGTAGTGACTGCTCCATTCCACGAAGGGACAGACGTGGAGTGCTGCTGTGGTCCCCAGAGGGGGCCCTGGTGGTCCTGGAAACAACATTCAGACATGGGAAGCAGGGGGCCAAAGGCAGCTCGACTTTTATCCCTGACAGGCTGGGAGACCTTGAGCCCGGGCTCCTCACCTGTGACGCTCATGCTGACCTGGACTCCGTTAAGGGCCGTGTAGCAGGCTGGCTCTCTATGAGTCACAGTTGGGGCTCGGATGGTGTAAAGGACCATCTCTGCCCTCGAAGAGAGTTTGGCCCCTGCAGACAGATTTGGAGCGAGCACCGATTTCTGTGGTAGAAGGCATCATTGCATGGTGGCCTGCCAGAGAAGTAGAAGGATGGCATTTTGGGTTCCCAGAGACGGGGAAGCAGAGTAGATGGCATGGGGGTGACAGGTTGGTTATGGCAGACGGGGGTGGGAGGCTGTGATTCAGGGGGAGCGTCTGCACGCACAGAAGTGGGGTTGAGTGGTGCACTGTTAGAACCCTGATCCCGAGCTACCGTTTGTAAAGTAGCTGCAGCTTATTGACTGCTTTCCAGGACAGGGTAATGAGCTCGGCTTTGTCTCGGCGGATTCTGCGATGACTCTGCGAGGCACTCAGCG